>CM034350.1:75805872-75856511 GCA_019925275.1 Mytilus edulis | reverse complement strand
TAATAAAAATATTTTTATTACTAATAAGTGTGTTTATGCCCCATTTATGGGCATTATGTATTCTGGTCTGTCCGTCCGTCGTACTGTTCATCCCTCCATTCATTGTCCGTCTGTCCCACTTCAGGTTAAAGTTTTTGGTCGATGAAGTTGAAGTCCAATCAACTTGAAAATAAGTAAATATGTTCCCTATGATATGATCATTCCAATTAATGCCAAATTAGAGATTTTACCCCATTTTCACAGTCCACTGAACATAGATGGGTCATCTGTGTACTGGGAACACATTCTTAATTGTTTTTATAACAGATGGTGATTTTTTTATGTAAAGGTTGAGATGAGAGGTGGGGGTGCAGTCAGTTATTAATTTTTTTAAGACAGTTTCTCTGTTCTATATCATTTTGTCTATTATTCTGTATTCTTTATATTTGAACACCCCATTGTTCTTTTTATTAATATTTTATTCCATTTTTCCCTCAGCCGCTGTTCCTTAAGACACTTCAAATCTTCTCCTGAGAATTTCATTTTAGGAAGAAAGAAAAAGATTTAAGACCATTTAGGAATCTTTCAGAGTCCATAGAAACGGACAAAGCTTCCAACATTTGATTAAACTTTACTATGTTAAAAAATCAGCTGTAATACATTCTCAAATGTAAGAAAGTGCAGCATACACATGTATTTCTATAGTTGATAAAGTAACTACTAAACAACTGCAGAATGAGTGCCCTATTTCGTACCTGGTAGAAGATATACATGTATGCTTGAGAAAATGTTGGGTAAAAAACTAAGGTTATTGGTGCAATTTTTGAAAAAATAAAGTATTTGAGGAATTTGGATTAAATACATTAAAAGCTGGTTAAATTTGATTCATCACCTGATTTTAAAGTTGTGTTCATAAGTAATGCAAGGTATAAACAAGGTTACCAATCCTTTTTTATGCAATGTTTAATTTTAATCAGCAGTGGCAGATCCAAAAGGGGGGATTCGTTGGGTTGGAACCTTTTTTTAAGGATCAATACTTTTCAACATTATATTTTTAACAGTTTTTAATGGGCAGTATGGTTGAAAACACCCACTCCCTTTCTCCTTGGTTGGGAACCACGTTAAAATGCCTGTATCTGCCACTGGAAGTGTAGCATAATCTTTAAGACACTTTCGTTTGTTCTGACACATGTATTGCTATTGTTCTTTAGCATTAAAACATGCAGTTCTTGTAGGAGATTTTGAATGCAGATTCAGACAGAATATGTGGCAGAACAATGTACATGACCTGATTTTTATAAGTATTTTATGAGAAATAGAATTAACTGCCACAATAATGATAAATCACACTGCCTTGAATGCAGGATGTTGTAAGTTTGATTTCTGAAAGGTCAGATCAAAGGCTTGAATCTTGGTATTTACTGTTTTATACCACAGTTGATTATAGGTGTAAGAGTAAAGATGGTAGGACATGAATACGAATAATGTGTCCTAGTATAATGAAATTTCTCTTCCTGCAGACTGCTATGCTGTGAACTAGTAGAGTTAAAATCTGGCTCAGCATGTTAATATTGTACAGAGCAGGGCTCACATTCAAATCACATTGATAAGTGTCCGTCCTGAATAAGCATTTGGTTTGCATTTTGAAGTAAAACAGCCATCCATCCTCATTGACGAAAAAAAAGGGACAGAGCTGGTATAATTTCTAAGAAAGTGGACTATCATAACAGAAACTCATAACTGCTGGTTGAAAAGGGGATTGAAATATCAATATCTAGTAGAAAATATTTGACGAGACTAACAAGATTCATCAAGAGTATTGTACAAAAAAGCAAAGATAAGTACGAACTCGCACCAAAACTGAGATATTGGTTAGCAAACACTCCTTTGCATGCCTCCATGTGTAACTTGGTAACAGTTTGTGCTGGAGTTGAGCAATGATATTATATTTATTTATTTGGTATATAGATATCTTGTTATTTAACGTTTTTTCCTTACATATAACAACCGATCTTCCCCTCATATTCATGGTTCTGTGATTGACTTTATATTAACTAAAATGAAATAATTAGATGTAGGAAGATGTGGTGTGAGTGCCAACACTGAGCCTTGGCTCACACCGAACAACAAGCTATAATGTCTTGATAAGGTAATTTTCTACCTCGAATTGACTGAATTCTGTTGAAATGTGTCAATTCAAGGATATGGAATTTTGATCAATGTAACTGCCTTTGCTTTTGTCTTTTTTACATCTAGGTTATTTCTTTTATACTCTTATTCTCATGATAATTATCTATTATTTAGCTTGATTATTTGGAGATATAAATGGTAAACTTTTGTCAAATAATAACCTCATACAGAGTCATACTTTTGTTCGTTTAACTGATTGTTGTCTGCGTAACACCCAGTGGAAAATAGTTCATGCGTGTACAGGACGATCAGACCTTTTAATTTCAACTTTTGTCTAGATCAGAAAAAGATGTCGGAAGCAGTGATTTTATAAAAGGAAACATAAATCCAATACACGAAATAGAAAAGCACAATAGCAACGAGAAGTTTATATAGACCAACAAGAAAAGGCACATTATGATAACATAAAAAAATTTGGGCAATGTGAAATTTTAAAATTGGTCAAGATATCATTTACTCTGGAATGGTAGGCATATCCCGTTTCTACAGACCGACAATTTTTCATTGGAATAAAAATAGTTCAATGATACTTGGCTATTAGTTGATGCAAAGTTTGTTCTCTCTTACAGAAGGATTTCCAAGCGGTCCCGGTTAATCATGGTACGTATATGTGCGATAATAGCGTCACTTTAGACAATTATTATAGTCAAAAAATGTAAAAATAAAGACGACTGTATAAACTTCTATTTTTATTCTCCAAAATCAACATAGGTACGCAATAAGAAGGGAATATGTATGTAGAAGAAGATGAGTACTTGATTTGACTGGGAACGAAGAAATAGGATTAGGATCATAAATGACAGGGAGTGTGATGAATGTTAGATTAAGCATTTTTTTGTAACGTGTTTTGATTTTATTTAAAGGGCTAGATTTATTTGGCACCCTGTCAGTGTGTTATTTTCATAAAGGGTTTTAAAAATAAGGTAATCAAATCTTGGCTTTATTTGTTTTCCGTAATACAATACGCGTTCATTGTTTTGTTTTGTCTTTAATTCACCTGCACTAAACAAAAAACAAAAAAAACAACAAAAGTTGGATATCAGCTTACTAAGTTTATTTTAAATGGTACATAGTGGTAAGTCATATTTATTATGAATTTTTACGTTTAACAATAAATTTTATTTTATTTTTACCGATCATCTATATATTTTCAGAAGAAAGAGACTAAACGTGTATATATATATGTGTGCGTTTGTTCGTTTAGCAATACGCATCTATAACATGGCACCAAACTTCACTTAACTTGAAATTCTTCATATATATGAATCAAATGTTTGGTATATGTAAGTGAAACATCACACAACGAAACAATGTAAAAATATGAGTGAACTATTTGCCGCTGGACGTTAACCACAATAAATCAAACAATCTAGCCTTGGAACCATCACATTTAAGTGTGTACTGCGACTAGATATTTTGAGTACTCAATTGTCTAAATAGTCTATATATATGCAGATTAAATGTTCCGATTCAACTAATTTATCGAATAAATTTTTTTAGACGTTATATTATGGTTTTAAAGGAAAAAGAGCAAATATAAAAGTATACTCATATAATATTTACCGAAGTATTGTTTCTTTTTATTTCTTATAGGAAACTATATTTCATTTCAGTTGTAGACAAGTGATCTTTTTTAAGACGTCCACATGGCGAGCCAGAGGGTAAGTAGTTCAACGGAGAATACAACTTTTCTATATATGTATCACAATTCCATTTTACATGCTTTATCAGTTTGTTCCTGAGGTAATACTGTAACACTACTGTCACTGTTTGGGGCAAGGTTGAGTGCTCGCAAACACGCTATATAATGGGCGTTTTTCAATAAAAACGTATTTTCTTGTCCCAGCCACTTTAAAAAAAAATGTGTTTGATCTTTGAAAGTAATTTTTTGTGCAGTCAGTACATTGGATTAGATTTAACATTTGCAAGCAAAGAAACAGTTTATTTTTAGATAAGATTGATAAGATATTGACTCCTGAATGGTCCAAAACAACCAAAATGGCATGTCCCTACACCGCTTGTTCAACATTCATACTCTAAAATATCGTAAAAAAATAAAGAAATAAATGTTTGTTTTACTTTACATAAGTTCTTTAATAATTCAAAAGTATGTTCAGAGCCAAGATATTTTAATAAACAGCTTTCAATATAAGTTTTTTAATTTCAGAAGGTGTGTCCCTAACAAAATGTCCACTACAAAACGAAGTCATTAAAATTTGCAAATAAACAGTTTTATAAAATCAATGTAATTTTTGTTTGCTAGAGATATAAACATTAGGGTCTTACAAAAGAAGTGATGCTTTTATAACTGCAATTAAATTGTTGGTAAGAAAAATTGAGCACATCAAATGGACCAGAGTGATACCGTATTTTTGATTATGTCCACTACGAAACGGGTCAAATCTCCTTCAGCATCTGGTTTTAAAATTATGAAAAAAATATCAGTGTACAGCTTGATAAATGCTTTGATGAATACAATCAGTCTTGTTACTATTGCAATATAGGGATTGTGGGAAAAAAATAAAACATGCGAATACGTCCCTTACGAAACGGTCCCCTACGAAACAAGTATGGGAGAAAAACGTTTCGTAGTGGACACTACCACTACCATGCACTCCTTTTTTTAATCTTTTTTCAATTATATTCGTGCAAAACAAATAACAAGTAGATAGATATAGGAAGATGTGGTGTGAGTGCCAATGAGACAACTCTCCATCCAAATAACAATTTAAAAAGTAAACCATTATAGGTTAAAGTACACGAAGCCTTGGCTCACACCGAACAACAAGCTATAAAGGGCCCCAAAATTACTAGTGTAAAACCATTCAAACGGGAATACCAACGGTCTAATCTATATAAACAAAACGAGAAACGAGAAACACGTATATATTACATAAACAAACGACAACTACTGTACATCAGATTCCTGGGTTAGTTTCATGTAATTTTTATTATGTTTTTATTAACATATGATGGGGTTAATGTCAACTACGAAACTTTTTGTCCACTACGAAACGGTTTTGTCCACTACTAAACGCATCAAAATATCCACTACGTAACATGAGTTGTTCCTTCATGTGTGAAGTACTGTCTAATCTTTATCGATAAAAATGGTTTTCTAATTCAGAATAAAATGATATTTGTCTAGTATTTAAAGTAAACAAACTGGAATGTCTATCGGAAACATTTAAAATTGCAAAACATATGTGTGTTTAGAAGAAGTTTCGTAGTCCACTACGAAACAGTACACAAATTATGAAAATAATATCATTTTAAAGAATATTTAAGATTGCACTTTTTGTTTACAAACAGGTCTATTATAGAGGTATTCAAAATAACTCTTGAAATTAAATTTTAGACAAGTTGATTTTCATTTTTTTTTTTTAGGTCTGAAAGTTACGCTTTTATTGAAAAACGCCCATATGTGTCTGTCTCAAGTCAGAAGCCAGTAATTGGTTGCTGTCTGTTATATGTATTTTTTCCACTATTTTGTCAAAAATCAAGCCGTTGCTTTAATGGTTTTAATTGTTATTATATTTTTACTTGTTAAGTCAGTTTATTATTGACTATACGCTATCATTGGTTTTGCTTATTTTTGAAGGACGTGTTATTGTTAATTGCATCCAAGTTACCAGTTCTCTGGTTGACACTTATCTCATGTATACTACCGCACATCTCTTAATATAGTACTAAGAATAGTGCTTCACTCATTGGTGGATCCAGGGGGGGGGGGTTCCGAGTTGGAAACCCCCTTTTTTTGGCCGCTCAATGCGTTTGAATGAGGGCATACTTAGACTCCCCCCTTTTTGTCCTGGGTTGGGAACCCCTTTTTAAAATGGCTGGATCCGCCCCTGCTCACTACATGAATAATCTGACAGTTGTCACATGTGGATTGACTTTCACGAGACAGCTCTTACAATTGTAGATATTTGCATTACCTTAAAGTTTTACTCTTTAATTATATGCTCGGTATCCTCATAAAAAGTGTATATATCAGATGCACCAATCTAATCAATTGCAATTATTTCCCTCAGGAGACTGCAATGGTTGAAGAGGCATTTCTACATGCATTGAAGAAAAAGAGACATCAAGAGGCACTAGACCTACTCAACAAGACAACATTCCACTATAGCAACCGTAAAGATGAGGTAAAAGTTGATACTGGTATACAAACTAAATGAATAAGATGCTGATAAAGTATGATTTGACTTTAATAAAAGCAAGGGATCTATTTTTTTCAATAATAATGATGTCTTGTAATGCTATGTTTGGCTATTCGATACCTACGTGTATTATCCGACGTACAACAAGTTTAACAAGCAGGGGGGAATGAAAGAAACTTAAAAAGAAAGACTTTTAAACAGGTGCAATTATTTGAGCTAAAGATATACCAAACTTGTCAAAGTATCTGAATTCTCCTTTTTATTTTTAGATTATATTGAAAGCAAACAGACTCTCCCTAGTTATCAGAGTTGATAAAAACCAATATTTTATCACGTCAGGAATATGACAGTTGATATTCATTAGTTTGATGTATTTGAGCTTTTGATTTTGCTATTTGAATAGGGACTGTGTTCTGAATTTTCCTCGGAGTGCAATATTTTTGTTCTTTTACTGTTTACACCACAGTAAAGTAAAAGAATTATGTTTTTATTGCAGGCTACAGGAAAACAATATTTGCATTTTGCAGCCTCTGAAGGTTACGTTGAAATTGTTTACAAATTATTGGAACATAAAGCAGAAGTTAATATTAAAGATAAGGTTTGTTAATAGAAAACTTTGCTGTGTCTTTAACAGATTATATTCGGGGATTTTAGTTTTCAAGTTGCCATAAATTGACTAAACATGTTGAACTTGCATAATATAATTAAAAAAATAGAACAATTTTAATTAATTAGATTGAATTTAATTGAATTGGATTGGATTGGATTGGATTGGATTGAATTGGATTGGATTGGATTGGATTGGATTGGATTGGATTGGATTGGATTGGATTGGATTGGATTGGATTGAACTGATTTGAATTGAATAATGCTATTTGAATTGAATTGAATTGAATTGAATTGAATATTTAACGAAATATAGCTAATAATACTTATAAACGTTGCCTCCTTTTTAGCTCACCTGGCCCGAAGGGCCAAGTGAGCTTTTCTCTTCACTTGGCGGCCGTCGTCCGTCGTCCGTCGTCGTTAACTTTTACAAAAATCTTCTCCTCTGAAACTACTGGGCCAAATTAAACCAAACTTGGCCACAATGATCATTGGGGTATTTAGTTTAAAAAATGAGTGGCGTAACCCGCCAAACCAACCAAGATGGCCGCCATGGCTAAAAGTAGAACATAGGGGTGAAATGCAGCTTTTGGCTTATAACTCAAAAACCAAAGCATTTAGAGCAAATCTGACATGGGGTAAAATTGTTTATCAGGTCAAGATCTATCTGCCCTGAAATTTTCAGATGAATCAGAGAACCTGTTGTTGGGTTGCTGCCCCTGAATTGGTAATTTTAAGGAAATTTTGTTTTGGTTATTATCTTGAATATTATTATAGATAGAGATAAACTGTAAACAGCAATAATGTTCAGCAAAGTAAGATTTACGAATAAGTCAACATGACCAAAATGGTCAATTGACCCCCTAAGGAGTTATTGTCCTTTATAGTCAATTTTAAACAATTTTCATAAAATTAGTAAATTTTTACTACAGGTAACTTTTTCCACAGAAACTACTGGGCCAAGTTCATTATAGATAGTGATAATTGTGAGCAGCAAGAATGTTCAGTAAAGTAAGATGTACAAACGCATCACCATCACCAAAACACAGTTTTGTCATGAATCCATCTGCTTCCTTTGTTTAATATTCAAATAGACCAAGGTGAGCGACTCAGGCTCTTTAAAACTTGTTTTTTTTTAAATATTTTTTTCAGAATGGAGATGCAGCACTTCATTTAGCCGCAAAGGGGCAACACGAGATGGTCATTGCATTGCTGATAGCGTTTGGTGCTAAACTGGATGAGAAGAACATGGTTAGTTTTTTGTTTAACCAAATTGTTGTTTGTATTGGTTGCAAAACAAGGATGAAGCCTACATCAGCATATTACCTGTTGTGTCATATTCTTGGTTGTCTCATTGTGAATCTATTGCACGCTTTTCTTCATGCTAATTTAAATTTTCTGGAAAAGCAATTTATTAAGATGTAATTTAACTTGTGAATGTAACTAGCAACTGATTATAAAATTGACTATTTATTTAGCTCACTGTCATATATTTTAAGTCCTTTTAATTGTAACTGTAATCTGTATTTTATATTTAACCTTTGTTATAATTTAAAATTATTACAGTTTACTATACAATTATGAATTATTATTAATCTCAATTTGAAAAAAAAAATTATTTGAACTCTAAAATATTTTCAAAACAAATACAGAAAGTTTTAGATATAAATCAAAATACTTTTAATGACTGTTACAAAATATTCAAATATTATCGTTTTTATTTGTTTTATTTTATTTTTTCCAGAATGAACATTCAGCATTATATATCGCAGTACAAAACAAATATCCCAGAATTGTGGACATGCTACTGAAGTTTGGAAAACAACCGAATCTTACAGAATGGGTAGAGCATTTTATTTCTCTCCTATAGTTAGATCTCATTATTAAATTAACAAATGACCAATTTTTTTATAACACGAGTTTTTTTTTTCAATAACAAGCGAACGTCTTATATATCCATTATATAAGGTCAAAAAATGTAGTTCAAATCAAGAAGATAGACAAGCCATATAAGTCAAAAACAAAATAAAATACAATAGTTGAGAAATATTTGATAATGAACCTAAAGAAATTTCGGAAATTAAACACGACATTCCTTCAAAATTTTACCCACTATGATATTTTACTCTCCTCGATTTTCAAATGTAGGAGGATAAAACAACACCACAATTTGAACTCCGAGGTAAATTGAAAATGGAAAGTCCCTAAACAAATGACATAATCAAAAACTCAAACACACAAAAAGAATGGATAACGATTGTCATATTCCCGACTTTGGTACAGGCATTTTCTTATGTAGAAAAATTATCTATGCTGAAATAAAAAAAGAAGATATGGTATGATTGCCAATTTGACAAATCTCCACACGAGACCAAAATGACACAGAAATTAATAACTATTTGTCACCGTATAGCCAGCTATAAAAGGTCCCGAAATGACAATGTAAAAGTTTTAACAATTCAAACGAGAAAACTAACGACCTTATTTATGTAAAAAGTATGCAATAACCTTTTTTATTTTCCAATCTTATAGGAATGGGATATTCGAAAAAAGCTAAGTGCTCAAGAGGAAGAAATAGTAAACGCTCTTGGTAGACAATGCTCATTCGTACCCGGATTTGAAAGTGGGTAAGAACATATTTATAACACACTGAATACGCTGGCACGTGGGTAATGTACTCTCTTTTTCTTATTTTATTTAATTTTATAATAAGGTCAATAATGTTCAACTTCTTTTCGCTTCTTAAAAGTACTTGTGGTCACTAACATGAGGAGCACAACATATAAACTATTAGTGTTGTAATGTATAAAATTGAGAATGGAAATGGGGAATGTGTCAAAGAGACAACAACCCGACCATAGAAAACACAACAGCGGAAGGTCACCAACAGGTCTTCAATGTAACGAGAAATTCCCGCACCCGGAGGTGTCCTTCAGCTGGCCCCTAAACAAATATATACTAGTTCAGTGATAATGAACGCCATACTAATTTCCAAATTGTACACAAGAAACTAAAATTAAAATGATACAAGACTAACAAAGACCAGAGGCTCCTGACTTGGGACAGGCGCTGAGCCCGTATTTGGCAAAACTTTTAGGAATTTTGGTCCTCAATGCTCTTCAACTTCGTACTTTATTTTGCATTTAAAAGGAGTAGGTCCGGCCTCAATTTTCAAGTTGACCTATCGAAATATTCTATACACTTTTTAAACACTTAAGTGTCTATTTCAATTGATTCAATTAATTTATGTTAAAGATTTAAACTTTTTAAGTCATTAAAAACGCTCCTATTCAAGCTTGAATATGAAAAATCTATCAAATATGCCAAAATTCGTCACTTTTCAGATGGTTTTTGTCAACAATGAAAGTGGCCGCATCCGTGTTCATCCTAAACCTTTATATATATTATGTATTATCATCAAATACAACTAACATTTCAATATTATGAATGAACACGAATGCGGCCACTTTCATTTAAGACGAAACGCGCGTCTGGCGTAACTACAAAATATAATCCTGGTGTCTATGATGTTTTTATTTGGTATATAGCAGTTTGACAAAAAATGAGAATGATAATTCAGAAGTTTAATATTTCCTTTACATAGAACGTGATAAAAAACATTCAGCTGATTTTTACAGAGTTACATGTATTCTGTACCACATTATTTTTTTTTCTCTCCAGATTGATAAAGAAAGAGGTATTCTATGTGAAGCCTAATATCAAGTGCTATAGTGAATCAATGCAAGTTGAACTTGTGACAGAGAACATAACATCATCTTTTTGTTTCCAACTTTACAAAATGCAAAGTGAATATGCAGATAAAATCAATTTAAAAAAAGACCAAGAATCATTTAGTGATTTTTATGAATGTAGAACATGGAATTGTAAGCAAACGGAACTACAGTTATTAATGAATGTACGTGATACAGTTGGCAAAGGTCGAAAGCTAAAGTTTATATCTGTAGACAACAGTGTTGGAAAAGTGAAAATATCGAATAAAACGAGTGATGACAATGGGAGTAAAGAAGTAAGCACATTGTATTTAATATTACTTATTTTCCTAAAAAAAACCCTGATGTAAACGACAATACAAATTAATACATTAAGAAACCCCTGACGAGATACAAGACTCGGGACAACCCAATTCAAATGTGGTACGTATCTCGCACACTTATTTATCACCCCAATCGCTACAACGGTAAAACATTTAATAAAATGTAGTATTAATTAGAGTCAACAGTAGTTTACCGCGCATCGATCATAATTCTATCTAGAAGATAGTCATACAAATCTAAACCAGAGGAAATGTATAAACTCTGGAAGGAACGGAACAGATTACAATGATATCTGATAAGCGTCTAATGTTATGCAAGCATTGCACGACATTTGAATCAAAGAATTCGCGAACTCCACATAATTGAAGTACTAAATACTATAATTTGATGCTGCCTTATAATAAGCAATACCACAATAAATTATCGTATTTATTTTCTTGTACAAATATTCTTTCAAATATTAAACTGTACTCATTTGATCACTGATTCACTTTTACTTAAGAAATAAAGGCAACAGTAGTATACCACTGTTCAAAACTCATAAATCCACGGACAAAAACAAAATCGGGGTAACAAACTAAAACCGAGGGAAACGTATTAAATATAAGAGAACAACTGAAATGTAACACACACAGAAACGGAAAATATTCCTTACGCACAGAAAAAAACAAAAAATAAATGTTTGTTTAGAAATGAGACATCATGTCATCTATTATATTCACGTTTTTATGTTTATGTTTTTGTTGTTGTTGTCATTTGTTTTGTCCTTAGGAAACTCTCGTAACAGTTTACATTGAAATAAAGGATTGTGAATATACCAAATTCACAATAGCAACTGTTCCAAAAACCGAAAAAATGAATATTCCAAAAGAAGGAGTAATTCTTAAACCGAAAACATCTCCTGGGACAGAAATATCTATTCCACAAGACGCATTTGAAGAGGACTCAAAACTCTCCTTAAATGTAAGTTTGTATGAAATATGAATCAGGCAAAGGTGATGAGACATCTCATCATTATATTAAGAACCCCTCAAAACAAGACTAAAAAAGAGTATTGTATGAAATAGTTAAATTTATAAAGAAAAGCAATGATAAAACGTAATTTGACTTGACACACCCCTTGCTTATATTTCTACATGCTCGTATGTTTGAATTAGATTGTTGAATAAGTTATTTTTATTTTTATTTATATTTACAAGTGCATATAGATATGCAATCAATTGTCCAATCTTATTTGAGCAGGTAATTGACACAGAGGAGACAAATATAGAAGAGGAAAAATTCCTGATAGCCACTGATGCTATCGCTGTGCATACATCCGATGGAGTCCAACCACAGAAAGATATTGATATGAAACTTCCAATTCATACTGAACTCGAAAGCAATGATGTAATAGTTATCGGTTCCAATGATGACCACCCGGATTCTATTGATGACTGGAATATAATGGAACTTTCCGATGATGGTGAAGTAGGATCTGTATCTTTTAAGACTAACCATTTCTCAATGTAAGTAAAGAAAAAGAAAAAATACAGAATTTTTAAGGTTAATTGAAACCATGAGTCAGAAAAAGAGAAAATACAGAGACTTAAGGTGGTACCTAACACTACAGGGAGATAACTCTGTAATATCAGCTTAACGTTTTAATTACGTTGCGTTGTGAAGGCAATATAAAGCTTCTCAATGATCAAAATAAGTGTTTGTCAAACTGCTATATAACCAGTCTAATTTTTCTGACAAAACGCTTGGTTAAAATTTTTTGATTTTTTTATATTTTTGTAAAAGGGTCAAAGTAAATACTTTGTCAAAATTTAATGAAAATTAAACGAGCCAAATTAATTTTAGTGAAAGTGTTGGGTACCACCTTAAAGGTAAATTGAAACCATGAGACAGAAAAAGAGAATATTCAGAAACTATAAAGTTAATAGAAACCATGAGTCAGAAAGAGGTCATTAGAATTTAACACATTCAGAAACAAAACTTAGAACTAAATTAATAATTTTTTACTGGTATATTAGTCACCACCTGGATCCGACCCTGGCATGTGCGATTGACTGTCCTGTGAATGGGTAGTTGTTACGGTCTTTTTATAGCACATCATTATAAAATAAGGCGATAGGTACCAAAATTCAAAAATCAAGAACAATCTGTTAACGCCATGACAAAAAACTAAAAGCGAAGAAAAGAAAATCAACAGTACGAAAACACAACAAAGAAAACAAACCAAAGAGCAACACGGACCCCACTAAAATAATATACATGTATTGTATCATAAGTTATTTCATTCTCTACATTGTTTCATTTACTGGTAGGTTTGTGGGAGTTTCCAAAGCTTTAGCAAAAACACAAGAAGGTCTAATCGAGATACACGAAGCATTGGAAAAGACGATAGCAAGAAAGAAAAGGGTTGTGTTCTTAGTGTTTACAAAATTAGCTCATGAAAATAACAATGGAAACATTTCTTCGGCTGTTAAAAATACCAATCCTCAAAGTCAAGGCGACTTAAGTGTAGTAGTGCATTGTTCATTGTCAAGGAAACAACAAACTGTACAAGATGACTGGAAAGAGAAAGGCTATCAGCTGGTATGCACGTCTGCAGATAAAATTTGTACGGTTAACAGTGTATTCCAGGTAAATTGGTTCTGATTCAATCTCAAGAAATAATAAATTTTAAATATAAGTAAATCGTATTTAGATTAAACAAGCAACCTAATTTGTGATGTATTCGTCTCATGTGAACTGTAAAAACAAACAAGTAGTGATGAAAACACACAAAACATGCTGTTTTATGCTTTGCATAAAATAAAAGCCGTGTTTTTGTTTTGCCTGAGAGGGCGGGAATTGCACAGGAGGGCAAACCCAAAGTAGAGTTAAAAAAATGCTATGGCAAGTAAGACAGTATATGGTTTGGATAGACATATGCAATCAAGTATTTGGCAATTTGTTTATGCTGAAAAGTCTGATATTTTAGTGATAAAAGATCAAGGTGACACGAAATTAAAGAGTGAATACAACACAACATCTTTTGGTAATGCACTATCATGCCAATTATGTGTCTTAAGATGAACGGTTTTGGAAAGGGAAAAGGTTGTATCAAAGGAACAAGAAAAAAGGAAATAAATCAAACATAATGATTTAATTTGTTGCAGGTGAGACAAAAAATATGATGCGAGTCTATCAAATTTTTTCAATATTTTCAACTTTCATTTTTCAGATATCAATATCTGGAAACGTCGAAGAAGTTTATCATTCAAAAATAATTGAGTTGGAATTTCATATGAAACGGGAAAACTATAGAATTATTAATGTGTGTCGTGTGGAGAAAGAAATCAAACCGGAAGGTCAAATGGAAATCAAACAAATAGAAGTAACAGTAAAAGAAAACATGATCACAGTGCCAGCTAAAACCTGTCTATTTTGTACAGAAATGACACAAGTTGTCAAAAAGGTTGAAAACATCATGCTCAAACCACTTTTTGACTGCAAGTTCAGTTTCATAGAACCGGCAACAACACCATTACCATCACCACCACCAGGTATTGTTATTGATTATGCTCCCTGATTAAACTGTTTTTTGGGAGAGCATTATCGTTGTTATGTCTGTTTGTGGGTCCGAAAAAAATGCTTTCCATATATTAACTTGATTCTCCCTTAATATATCTCTGGCCTTTGTTAGGCTTGTATCATTTTAATTTTAGTTTCTTGTGTACAATTTGGAAATAATTATGGTGTTCTTTATCACTGAACTGGTATATATTTGTTTAGGAGCCAGCTGAAGGACGCCCCCGGGTGCTGGAATTCTCGCTAAATTGAAGATCTGTTGGTGAACTTCTGCTGTTGTTTTTTTCTATGGTCGGGTTGTTGTCTCTTTGACACATTCCCTATTTCCATTCTAAATTTATATAATAAATTGCATATAGATGAAAGAAATTTGGAAGGGAAAGAAACCTATTTAATGATTACATTCTGTAATTTCAAACAATAGTGGTATTGTATAGCAAAACATGTGACGCACAATAAACAACAGAGAACAACATTCTTATATAGTACAGAGTAAAATCACAAAAATACTGAACTCCGATGAAATTTGAATCGGAAAGTCCCTCATCAGATGGCAAAATCATATGACAAAACACATCAAACGAATGGACAACAACTGTCATATTCCTGACATGATACAGACATTTTCAAATGAAGAAAATGTTGGATTGAACCTGGTTTTATAGCGCTAAACCTCTCACTTGTATGACAGTCGCATCAAATTCCGTTATATTTACAACGATGTGTGAACAAAACAGAGGTTTATAAATAAGTTAGTCAAACAGTAGACCGACAATCAATTGTCTAGTGATCTACTACTACTATTTTGTCAGTTTATCAATATGTATCTATCGTCATTTTTGTGAAATCGTCACAGAAAAAACATGCTTGTTGATAATGTACATTACTAGTAACAAAAGTGTTGAACAATATTTAAACAAAGCAGATGAGCATATCAAAGACCAGAAATCATTAGTAAAAAGACAAAAGTTAGCAAATGAACAAGTCGAAGAAGAGCTTAAAACACCTTTGAAAACTATTTTAAATCAACGAAGCTACAAGCAGCTGTGTACAAAAAAACCTCACACGAACTACACCCAAAATTTGGGGTAATGCGGAGTAATGCAGATATACAGCTGCAAAATAAAAGCATTAAAAATTCAATGCTTACAACCAACAAGAATTCTGGATGATTTGAAATTTCGTTTATTCGCTGTATTTAATAGAAAATGTGTTTAACATTTTATGCTTTAAACGAAAACAAAACAGCTTTGTTTTCCCCTTATACTTTTTGTCGTCCTTGTACATAGACAAGTACAAAACATAGAATGTTGGCATGACTACCAATTATACAAAATGTACACGACTGTATGATAAATACAATATATGATTTAGTTATTGATGGCGTTACTGAAATATCATTATTATTAAAGAATAAGGTAAACCTAATACTTATTATAAACTGACGGTTATAAACTGGTATGTTTTTGATCTAACAAAAATGATATTGTTCTTCCATTTCGATTATTTGTAGAACCCGCCCAAGAGCCAGAAAAAGTTATTAAAAGAGGAGACAGGTTGAGGAAAGCGTAAGTTTCATGTAATTTTTAATAAGACAACAATAACCATAAACACATATTGTATACTAGTAACATCAAACATCAAAACATTTTTACACTGCAAAACATATTTGCATGTTTCAATAGCGGTTAAACATTGTCAACAGTTATCAAAGGTACCAGGATTATAATTTAGTACGCCAGACGCGCGTTTCGTTTTCATAAGACTCATCAGTGACGCTCATATCAAAATAGTTATAAACCAAACAAATACAAAGTTGAAGAGCATTGTGGACCCAAAATTCCAAAAAAGTTGTGCCAAATACGGGTAAGGTAATCTATGCCTGGGATAAGAAAATCCTTAGTCAACAATGGCCTCTCAATGAATACACTACTTTAGAATATTCCTTCTAAATACCGTCTAAATTTTGGTAAATACCTTTCTGAACATTATATATTTATGAAAAAAAACGTCAACCTTTTATTATAACTTTTTTCAGATTTGATGGTTTTAGACTAGTGTACAAAGCAGTTCAGAGGAAGGACGGATAATATGATCAACATATAATGTGCCATTACATTTTAATGTAGATAATTGTCGGTTATGGACAATATTTGTGGTCAATTATTGATTTCATGAAGGGTTTTTTTAGTTTAAAAAGATTAAAAGTTGAATTCTTTAAAACATTTCTTGATATATAATGATGTCTATATTTATGAAAAAAATAGGAAATTATTTACATTGCGAAACGAGTCTTACGAGAATATTTACTGAAAACAAAACATATGTTATTTATATTGTGGAATAAATATACACCATCGAAATATGGCACTAAATTTTCCGAAATAAGTTTATTTTGCGGATAAAACATGATAAATCAACTTTATTATTACTCAATCACCTTCCGAATTCTTGTCTTAGACAACATAAAGTTCACGTTAATAATCAAGATATGCTTCAAAATAATCTAGAACTAGTTATGAATTTATAAATTTTTGGAATAGTACTACATGGATATTTAGAAAATATCATAATGCTATTTTTTAAGAATAAACTCATCATAGATACCAGGAATAAATTTTGTATATACGCCAGACGCGCAATTCGTCTACAAAAGACTCATCAGTGACGCTCGAATCCAATTTCAATAGCGGTTAAACATTGTCAACAGTTATCAAAGGTACCAGGATTATAATTTAGTACGCCAGACGCGCGTTTCGTTTTCATAAGACTCATCAGTGACGCTCATATCAAAATAGTTATAAACCAAACAAATACAAAGTTGAAGAGCATTGTGGACCCAAAATTCCAAAAAAGTTGTGCCAAATACGGGTAAGGTAATCTATGCCTGGGATAAGAAAATCCTTAGTCAACAATGGCCTCTCAATGAATACACTACTTTAGAATATTCCTTCTAAATACCGTCTAAATTTTGGTAAATACCTTTCTGAACATTATATATTTATGAAAAAAAACGTCAACCTTTTATTATAACTTTTTTCAGATTTGATGGTTTTAGACTAGTGTACAAAGCAGTTCAGAGGAAGGACGGATAATATGATCAACATATAATGTGCCATTACATTTTAATGTAGATAATTGTCGGTTATGGACAATATTTGTGGTCAATTATTGATTTCATGAAGGGTTTTTTTAGTTTAAAAAGATTAAAAGTTGAATTCTTTAAAACATTTCTTGATATATAATGATGTCTATATTTATGAAAAAAATAGGAAATTATTTACATTGCGAAACGAGTCTTACGAGAATATTTACTGAAAACAAAACATATGTTATTTATATTGTGGAATAAATATACACCATCGAAATATGGCACTAAATTTTCCGAAATAAGTTTATTTTGCGGATAAAACATGATAAATCAACTTTATTATTACTCAATCACCTTCCGAATTCTTGTCTTAGACAACATAAAGTTCACGTTAATAATCAAGATATGCTTCAAAATAATCTAGAACTAGTTATGAATTTATAAATTTTTGGAATAGTACTACATGGATATTTAGAAAATATCATAATGCTATTTTTTAAGAATAAACTCATCATAGATACCAGGAATAAATTTTGTATATACGCCAGACGCGCAATTCGTCTACAAAAGACTCATCAGTGACGCTCGAATCCAACAAAGTTGAAAAGGCCAAATAAAATATGAAGTTGAAGAGCATTAAGGACCAAAATTCCTAAAAGTTTTGCCAAATACAGCTAAGGTAATCTATGCCTGAGGTAGAAAAGCCTTAGTTTTTTTTCCAAAATTCTAAATTTTGTAAACAGTTAATTTATAAATATAACCATATCAATGATAATTCATGTCAGAAGTTTCATTTGCTCTGTCTTTCAATAATTACACAATATCTGCCATAGGTCGGTGCTTCTCTCCAGTTGTCGGACCACCTCCTTCAATAGAATATGACCGCAATGATATAGCAACGGTTGTTTAAATAATATGTTTTAACCTCCATCGAACAAACAAACTATATTTTCAAACTGATTATTTACCTAGAAAATCTATCAACTGTACAACAGTACTAAGAAACATAGATTTTTCTTCTACGTAAAACACTTAAATTGCATTACCGATTAATTTTGTATTTCTAGGCTGTGTATGATACCTTTCATGAAGAAATATATATATCTCCCTTACAAAAACATCAATTCAACACATGTTGTAGGATTGCAACTTTTACAACTGTTAGTCCTCACCGCCTTTATCTACACTTGATCATGATTAAGCGTTGGTTTATATTTCATGATTTGATATGTAGGTACTACATTTTGTACACGTCTCCAATGAACTCATCTTATAACGTAATTATCATTGAATTTTCGTAATTGTAATTTGATCCTGTATTTTCTGGTTTGAGTTCATATAATTCCCTGATTTGTTTTGAATATTCATTTCTATTTTTCTATAGATTTTTAAAAATAGCAGTTATCTCTACTTAATTTTTTATTTGAATGAAACATTGGAACCTTTTTCACTCCAAGGAGGTCGGAACCAATACAAGATCACTCCTGGTTTTCGGTTTGGTTTGTGCTGCTCAATCATATGTGTTTTGATGTCGGTGTTTTGCAGATTGTGATATCTTTTCGTCGTTTTGTCATGAATTTGTGTCTTTCCATTCCAATTGTGAAGTTTGAACAGTTGTTGTCATTCTTTGATGTGTTTTGTCATTTGATTTTGCCATGTGATTAGGGACTTTCCGATTGAATTTTCCGCGGAGTTCAGTATTTTTGTGATTATATCCCCGCTTTAAAAAAGGGGAGGGGGGTATACTGTTTTACCTCTGTCTGTCTGTCAGTCCGTCAGTCAGTCAGTCAGTCCGTCCCATGAAACTTTCGTCACATTTTTCTCAGGAACTACAATACAAGGATTTCTGAAATTTGGTTTCAGGGTTTAGGGACTGTGCAATATTTATCTGAGGGTGGGGCCGGTGTACAGCAAATATTTATTAAAAAAAAACTTTATGCCCTGCCAAAATTTATTTAAAAAAAAGTTCCTGCCCCGCTTCAATTAATTACAAAAAAAGTCCTTGCCCCGCTTGAAAAAAATAAAACACACATATGGAAACATGATATTTTTTAACTCAAATGCACAACATTCAATAACACATGTATATCAGAGTTAATATATCAACTCAAATGCATATATTTCAATATTATAAAGATTTTATAACACATTTTAATTGTGTTTTGAAAATAATGTTTTATACTGCCACTAGAATGTTTCTATACATTTTTTTTTATATTCATTGATATACATGATATACTTTCCTTGGAATTATGAAATTCAACTTTAATAAGGGTTTACCCAACATTTTTAATAATTTTTATAAACTTTTGAAGAAGTATTTATTTTGAGATATTGACAAAACTATATAAATTTAAAAAAAATTGTGAAATAGCCAAATCAAGTATAAAATTGAAGAGCTTGAGGACCAAAAATACCAAAAAAGTATCCCAGATGAGGCTGAGGAATTATCTATGCCTGAGGAAGAAAATCCTTAATTTTTCAATGAATTCAAAATTTGCAAACTGTAAATTTATAAATTTAACTATGTCATTCATATATAAAAAGGGAAAATTTTAACAGTACTATGGCATAATTGTTATTTAAATTAACCATTTTTTGCTTTGCTTTGCTAAGAACAACTTGCATGTTTCAAAGCTTATTCCAAACTATCAGTCAAATAGCTGTGTGTTTAATCTTCTAGTGGTATTTACACCACACACTCAAATTTAACTTGTTTTATAGTTTAAGAATTTATTTACAATACAACATACTGTAAGTCTTAATAATGTTTAAGAATTTAATTTTAAACACACTGTAAATTTGTTATGTTTAAGATTTATCATGTTTCTTTACAATACAATTATAAAAGTTGTTTTTATGTTTTACCATTTGTTTTGTTATGTGTAATTTATAGTTTTCCAGATATTTTATTTATACAGACAATGCTCAATAATTATGTACATTTATAGTAATTTTATATTTTCTTTAAAATTAAAAGTGCCAAACATTTATTTTTCATATTTTAGTTTCAAATTTTTCTTGCTTTGCTTTGCTATTAAAGAACAACTGTACAATTTCTGAAGCTAATTCCAAACTATCAGTCAAATAGCTATGTGTTCAATCCTCTAGTGGTATTTACACAACCCAAATTTAAGTTGTAATTCTTTTAATGTTTAAGAATTTAATTTTGTTATTTTATTAAAGTTTAAGCATTTATTTTCCATATGTTATGTTATGTTTAATTTACAAACCATTGTTAATAGTTTTCCAGATATTTTATTTATACAGATAATAATAATGTACTATATTAAAAGCAATTTGCTATTTTTTTAAAGTGCCAAACATTTATTTTTCTTATTTTACATTGTTTTAGTTTCAACATTCTTTTTTTCTCATTTTAATACATTTGAGTTTAATGTTTTGATTCTCCTTTACTTTTATAAACAAAAATGTGAGTACAATATACATGTACATGTGTACCAATAGGTTGTATATACATTGTATTTCATTTTTTCAAATGATAATTAAAAGCATAAACACACAAAAATATATTGAAGCACTGTATTAGGCTAATTTGTTTTAGATTATATTGTGTTGTTTTTTTTAAAGTTATTTTTTTCTCACAGAAATCACAAATATATGTATTGAAAAGAACATTTAGACCTTTAAACATGTTGCATTCAGATAATATATAAGTATATGAACTAACATTATCTCAAGCCATCGATATGTTAAATGTGCTGTTATTCAATTTGATTTTAATAAATAGTTTTAATCTTTTTTACTCTGATTTAATTATTTTTTATGCACACGCAAAGGGGTTTTAAAAGTGTGCGCCCCGCCAAATGTTTCTTAAAAAAAACTTGTCGCCCCGCTCATAATTTGCATAAAAAAAGTATGCGCCCCGTCCATGTTTGCACCGGCCCCACCCTCAGATAAATATTGCACAGTCCCTTATCTAAGTCAGCTATACCGTGTGATGCGTTTTCAGATTGATCACTTGACAACTTCCTGTTTACCGAACACTTGTATGATTTTACACATGATAGCCAAGTTGAAAATTTTCGTCACATTTTTCGCAGGAACTACAATACAAGGATTTCTGAAATTTAGTTTCAGGATTTATATAAGTCAGCTATACCGTGTGATGCGTTTTCAGATTCACCACTCGACAACTTCCTGTTTACCGAACACTTGCATATTTTTACACTATTAATATTGTCCACTTGCGGCGGGGGTATCATCAGTGAGCAGTAGCTCGCAGTTTCACTTGTTTTACTTTTTTTAATGGTTTCTTTTGAACCTTTTTATTTAATTTACAACCTACACAATACTGTTCTGTATACCAAATACTTCATGCAACTTCTACCAACAAATCTCAACATTACCAGCAATAAAATTGGGGCGTTATTATGATACAAACTACTGTAGAGTTGATGTAAATCAAGAAACTTTGACGGATCAGTTATAGTAAATGCCATCAATGTCGATCTTTAAATGCAACACTCAAATATTTGAATCGTTACCCCTTTGATATTGTTTTTTTAATTTATACTAATTACACTAATGACAAATACATATATACATTTTCATAATACTTTAGGAAGAAACAAATATCAATTTGTATAAACAATCTAATTGAAATAAATTTCTTTAGAAACACTACACCGTTAAATACTGAAATGATATCTTTTGGGAATTGGGCTCTTACTTCTGATGACTCAGAGCCTACATACGTTGACACAATCTAGAACTAGACCTTAGCTTATAATCACTCAGAATTTAAAAAAAAAACAACTTGTGACTCCTGGTAATATATTTTGAAATACTATGAAAGATAATGACGACGAACTGTGTTTGTGATAATAAGGAATGCACTTTGAAATGTAGTGATGAGATGTAGCTCTTTTCTGTCTTTTTTAACCAGTTTGATCGGAATCTTTACATGAGGAAAATAGGAAATTCCTTCCTGTTTAGTTTACCAAAATAGGAATTGATACAATCAGCATCAGCAGTGTTCTACATCGTCTGTTCATATTGTATCCTACAGTTACCCCAAATCTTTTGCACCTAAAGTATTGTTATTTAAAACTATAAATAAGCATCACAGGACCTGGATTTAGAACAATACATGTTATTACTGGGGATCTAAAAATTATCCAACTTGACCATCTCTGGCTCAATATCGCTTACTTTTGCGGATAAATGAAAATAAATCTTGTAAACATTTATGCATACGTTCGGTACTTTCTAATAGCTAAAGTGTTTTGTAAACGATTTACCTTCTCTCCTATCAGCAGGCCTAAACGAGAAGAAGTTGAACTGGACATTCTTAAGTTGAAAAACCTTGTAAATGATCACCCAAATTTCTTTTTCAGAGATAAAGAGGCTGTGGAATTACTATCATCTATTCAAGATCAATATGAAGTTGTTTTTGCGGACAAAGCTTCAAATAATATTATCTTTGTATGTAAATCGTACTACTTCGAGTGTCTTGTAATAGAATTAGAACGAATGGGCACTCAGATTATCCAACATACAAAAAAAATCATTGGACAAGGATGAAATTTTGGTGAATGATAAGTCATTCATTGCTTAAAAATAAAATAAAAATGGAACAACAAATCGGAGGACTTACCTTGTTTATATTGGAAACAGCAGAATCACAAAATTCCCTACAAACTACGGTAAACGCCAGGCTCATCGGTTCGACTAAATAAATGTCCATTCGATTGACGATCGCTTTTTTTCACATGAGTTGGAGTTTCTTTCGACACTTGTCATAACGTGAATATTAAAGAAGCCAGGTCATTTATTTTCACATTATGAAACATTGATGATATTCTTTTCATAAACAATCCAAACGTTTTTGATTGGGTAAATAAAGGCAACAGTAGTATACCGCTGTTATAAACTCATAAATCCATGGACAAAAAACAAAATCGGGGTAAAACCGAGAGAAACTCATTTAATATAAGAGGAGAACAACGACACAACACTAAAATGTAACACACACAGACACGGACAATATATCTCTCACAGAGCTAGAAAGCAAAGAAACAACAGACACGACTTCCTTCGCCTCATTTTTAGACTTACACCTCTAATTTAACATTTTCTGAAAGCGGGAGATTTGGCATCCCATTAAACATGATGCAATCCAACATTTTTTTCTTTAAATGTCCTGTACCAAGTCTGGAATGTGGCAGTTGTTATAAAATGGTTCGTATAAAAGTGTAAAGGCGTTTGTTTTCCTCTTATAGTTATTTAACTTACTTGTTTGCCTCGGTTTGGTTTCTAAACTGGATTGTTTTTTTTCTCAATCGATTAATGACTTTTGAACACTGTTATACTACTGTTGCCTTTATTTACTGTTTATTATATTTCTAGTGATATTCATTTTATATAGCTCGATATCTATACATCCCATCATTGTGTTATTTGTGCTATGGTATTTTTTTGTATTCTCGTCTTTCATTTTTGTTCGTGTTTTTTTATCTGTATGCATTTTTTTGTAACATATTTGTTTGATTTTTTAGTGAATAAGATTATAACACAATGTTTGCATTTTACCTTTAATGTCTGTTTGTATTGCTCACACATCGTTGTCAGTGTAGTGATATTTCATGCGACTGCCGTACACGTAAGAGGTTAAGCTAGCTATAAAATAAGGTTTAATCCACCATTTATCACTTAAGAGAAATATCCTATACAAATTCAGAAATATTCAGGCTTTTTAGTTTGTCATTTGAATAGTCTTATTTCCGTTTTCATTTTTCCTCGGAGTTCGGTATTTTTGTGATTTTTACTTTTTATTCCTGTTCATCTCTTATTTATTCTATTTTCTTATAAATAGAATTAATTTTTGATTTTGTAAAGATGGAAATATAGAGAAATATATATGAGTGACAAATACTCAAATCCAAGTTGACAAAGATGTTACGGAAGTAATTTTTGCTTCACATGTGTCAATTGGAGATAGGTGGAGACACAACAAGTCTAAATTTCAAAAGTCTAAGGATGAGAGATCCAGGCAACCCAAATATGACATAAAAGAAAACACGCAATCAATATAAAAAAGAAGATGTGATATAATTGCCATTGAGACAACTCTCAACAAGAAACCAAAATGACACAAAAATTAATTAACAACTATAGGTCACCTTACGGCCTTCAACAATGAGTAAAGAGCATATCGCATAGTCAGCTCTAAAAGTCTCTGAAATGACAATGTTAAACAATTCAAACGAGAAACTAACGGCCTAATTTATGAAAAAAAGAATTAAACGAAAAACAATAATGTAACACATAAGCAAACGACAACCACTAAAATACATGCTCCTGACTTGGGACAGGCTCATACTTCAGAAGTGGCGGGGTTAAACATGTTTGCGGAATCCCTTAACCCGGGACAGTGGTGTAACAGTACAACATAAGAACGAACTATAAAAATCATATGTACATACTGGTACTGGCAACAGTCATAACGAAAGACTATAAAACTACCATGCTGTTTGGCTACATAATCTGATTTCAAACCTCGTGACCAGAAAAGTAAAGAAAGCGTAAAAACAAAATTGTTTCTTTGTAAAAACAAAGGAAATCCTCCTAAAAAATTAACAACAAAAGCTGGTTCTTATATGTTAAGGTATTTTGCGAAAGTCAAATAATTTCATTTTAGATGTGTGTATTGAGAAAGGATGACCTTACCAAATCGAATTGACTAATACGAGATTACCTACAAAAAGGCAAACATAAAAGTAATGAAACGATATCACGACAATCTCCCCAAAAAAATAAATCAACACATGTTTGCAATTTCTTCTATCAACTTCGAGAACCAATAATTCTGTTTCTCAAATTTGTCCTTGAAATAAGAACTGTTAAAATCAAATTCAAATGCAAAACTTTATTATCATCTAATTGAATCTACATCTTGACATGTGTTCTAAAATATTAGCAAGACTAAAAAATAAAATTAAAACAGAACGTCTATAGTTAAACATGTTACGGCTACAAAATTCAATTGAACATGTCTGGTGTTCAGAATATATTTTGAAGAAATCGAATTGTATTCTAAATTGAACATTTTTAAGACGAGCAGGTTGATGCGTTTGGGGTTTAAGAAAATAGAACTTTCATACCATCATTGATGTCTGCCTAAGTTTTGCAAAAATATATACACGTCCCTCCATTTGGAATAATTTTTAAAAAAAAACATTTAATACTATAACTTGAGAACAAAACATATTTTTCTGGTCTACTAATTGTTGATAAAAGATTTTACCGGAATTGTTTACACTTGAACGTGTACAATTATAACCATCTAGTTCAATATTAATTGTTTCCTCCGAAAAAGATGGATATAAAACATTGTTCATTTATTAAAAATTATTAAAGGCAATGTTTCCATACAACATTTAGATGATCTCAGAGTGGAGGGACTCAAAATACAAAGGAACCATAGTTAATGTATCACTATACAAAAAGATGTTCATCCCAATCAGACAAATATTAAACTGATGCAATTAGCTTTTTTGTTATTCATAGAAACCTATATTTTTTGATAGAATCTTGTGTAACAGTTTTGCCTGACCTCTAAAACTGTGTCTCAGATTCAGAAATTATTGCGACTTTTTTTTATTGTGAAAAATGCGACAGAGTTGTAAACGCATTTATTTGACTCGTATGTTGAAATATTTAATATAAACTAAACAGAAATTTTCTCAAAATCGTAAAAATTAAAATCGCATTTAAGTCTAAAATGACAAAATCGCAATAATAAATGCACGCAATAATTTCTGAATTTACAGTATTTCTTTCGTATTTTATTCTCTCATAAACCTTCAAATAAGTTTGCAACCTCATTTGATAACAACTAACTCAATCTTATTTGGTATAAAATATTCTTGGAAATCTGAGACAAGGTTTTAAGATAACTGGTCAAGGAACACAAATGTATGTGTCACAACTGAATGAAAAAGGATGTTCCTATTTGAACCTCATTAACTTCAATATAATTCACACATGTCCATAAGGATACTTTAGGATTGGTCATTAATCACAAATCAATTAGGTTTTGACAAGTAAAAAAGCTTTACATTTCAGCAATTCTAAGTATATAAAGAAAATGCACACCCTATGCATCAAAACGATCTGGCGGGAGAAGTTATATCCTTATTGAGCCTGCAGTAAGTAAGTTGCTACTGATATGACCCTAACTCCGCCCACCTGGATAAAAATCAACCGATACTGAATTCAGAAGTTTAAAAACACATTGCATTGATTGATTTTATTTCGCATTTAGATTGATTCAATAAGTGCATGCAGCAACGTAATTTGCTTTTAACATTTTCCCATAAAGTAAGTTTAATAGGTATGATCAGTTTGGTATGTCTAGAGGATTCCTATGGGTGATATCTAGAATTATGGATCTCATTATTTTTTTTTCTAAAATTCCCCAGCTCAACCTCCTTCTATAACAGTTACTGTTATTTTTATAGCTGGTCGATGGCCATAAATCTATCAAATTATTTCATTTATTAAACCCAAGTACTGTCCACATGTTCTTTATCGTATCAGTTATATTTGTTTAAAAATCTAATTATCGTCATTGGATTATGCTACCTTAATGATAAGACCAATACTCTGTCTTATTGAATACATGACACAGAAAAACAAAGAAATACAAATGAAAAAGTTTTTTAGATAATAAAATGTCACTGCAATACCATAAATATAAAACTAAAAATATAAATATTATAAACAAAAGATCATACAAGAGTTATAAACCTTTGTTGGTATGTTAACTGCCAAAACAATTAATTCATAAAGAAAATATATTACAGTGTACATATTTCATCTTTCCATTTATGAACCCACATATGTATGATTTCACAGGCTTCATTATACAAAAAAACAACTTTTAGATACTGCATGTTTGTTTAAATATCTGAAGATAGGATGCATTTAAATGAATACAATTAATTTGTTTTTGTTAACACTATATGAATTAATAAGACATTATTTGACCAGAATTTGTCAACAAATTTTGCAAACCTCTTTACATAATTGGACAAAACAAGCACATCGTCTTTGATTCAGATTAACACTATCATGATGACGGTTAATACCTAACATTGATACTTAGATTTTTAATCTGTATTAGCTAAAAAATTAAAGGAATATTGCACGAGTTAAATTTTGTTAGCATTATATTTCTATCGTTTAAAATATCTGATCGTTAGAGTCTCCAATTTGACCTTAAATTTGTTCTTTGCAAAACTCTATCTAGTCTAAAGAGTAAAGGTATCTAGACTTAGAGGACAAACACATAATTTCTATGAAGGTCTGGAGATGTTAATACAAAAAAACCCAATCCAAAGTAATTCAAGGATGAACATTGAATGTAGGTTTCTCTAAAAAGTTCAACTTGTACTATTTCGTATTTTTGATTAGCCACATAACTTCAGTTTTGTGCAATAAGCAATGGAATTATTTTCATGTGATTATTTCGATCGTATCGAAAACTAATTCCTGTAAACTTTTATTACAAATATTTATTTTATGAATGGAAATGTGTAAATAGTTATCAAAGATAACAGGCTTATAATTTGACACGCCAGAAGCACGTTTCGTTTACACAAGACTCATCAGTGACGCTTAGATAAAAAAAAGTTACGAAGCCAAAACAAGGACAAAGTTGAATAGCATTGACGAACAAAAATTCCCCCAGAAATGTGCCAAATACAACTAAGGTAAAGATATTTGTTATATACTTTCCCACGATATTATAAACCCATTCAACATATATGAAGGAATTCCTATGCAGATTCAGGAAAAGAGAAATTACCATCTTATTGTTATGGAAATAAAATAAACTTAATTACATTTCATAAAATGAAAACATATTCTTTTACTTAATCATGCATAGTCGAAACATTCTATAGGACATCAAAATCCGTAATCCGTGATCTGCATTTGTCTTCCTCTTAGTTACTTCCTGTGTATAAAAAAAAGTTCAATCATTTTAAAAACCTGTAGCAGAATATAATATAGTTAATATCATAGTAATACCTAAAATTCTTCAACGTTTATATCGGGTTTTGGGTTTTCTAATAGTTTGCGTCGAGCATCACTGAAAAGACATTCATTGGTGAAATGTTCATCTGGTACAGTATAATTGGTATTATTCATATAATTCGCAACGTAAGTAAGCACTGCTTTTTGTATTACACATTTGTTTAATTTTGTTTCCATGGTTAAATACTGAAATCATGTTTTCATATTTATCGGTCGGCTCATGTCTGGAGTAAGAAGTTGGCTCTTACATAGACATACAGTCGAAATAGTTGGAGCACTGTCAGGGACATTAGCTGCGATATATAACTAGAGGCTCTTAAAAGCCTGTGTCGCTCACCTGGGTTTATGTGCGTATTAAACGAATTACACAAATGGATTCATGACAAAATTGTGTTTTGGTGATGGGAAGTTTTTGTAGATCTTTATTTACTGAAATTCTTGCTACTTACAATTTTCTCTATCTATAATAAACTTGGCCCTTTCGTTACAGAGGAAAATATTTTGTAAAATTTTACAAAAATATACCAAATTAATGAAAATTGTTGAAAATTGACTATTAAGGGCAATAACTCCTTAAACTGACCATTTTGGTCATGTAGACTTATTTATAGATCTAAACATTATTGCTGTTTACAGCTTACCTCTATCTATTATAGTATTCAAGATAATAACTAAAAATGGAAAAATGTCTTGAAAAATTACCAATTAGGGGACAGCAACCCAACAACCAGTTGTCCAATTCATCTGAAAATTTCAGGGCAGATAGATATCAACTTGATAAACAATTTAACTGCGTATCAGATTTGCTTTAAATGCTTTGGTTTCAAAGTTATAAGCCAAAATCTACATTTTACCCCTATGTTCTAGTTTTAGCCATGACGGCCATCGTGGTTGGTTGGCCGGGTCACTGCACACATTATTTTTAAAACTAGATACCCTAATAATGATTGTGGCTAAGTTTAATAAAATTTGGCCCATGTAGTTTCAGAGGAGAAGATTTTTGTAGAAGATTACAAAAATTTACCAAAAATTGGTAAAACATTACTATAAAGGGCAATAACTCATTAAGGGGTCAACTGACCATTTTGATCGCTGACTTATTTGTAGATTATACTTTGCTGAGCATTATGATGTTTACAGTTTATCTCTATCTATAATAATATTCAAAATCATAACCAAAAACTGCAAAATTTTCTTAACTTTATCAATTTAGTGGCAGCAACCCAACAACAGGTTCTCCGATTCATCTGAAAATTTCAGGGCGGATAGATCTTGACCTGATAAACAATTTTACCCATGTCAGATTTGCTCTAAATGCTTTGGTTTCAGAGATATGAACCAAAATCTACATTTTACCCCTGTTCTATTTTAAGCCATAGCGGCCATCTTGGTTGGTTGGCCGGGTCACCGGACACATTTTTAAACTATATATCTCAATAATGATTGTGGCCAAGTTTGGTTTAATTTGACACAGTAGTTTCAAAAGATTTTTGTAAAAGTTAACAGACGACGACGGACGCCGGACGCAAAGTGATGAGAAAAGAATTTCATTCGCAAGTGAATAATTTAAACCCATTGAATCCGTATTCATGTGAACTTCAATTTAACCCCTTGGCTTTTGGTGGGCAGCACAATTATTCAGCTATCAAAAAAAATAAAAATAATGTCAACATGGAAAGTAAAAAAAGTATGAACCATCTGGTTGACTGAATAGTTCCACAATCAGTTATTCTTATACATGCAAAAACAATGATTAACAATACAATGTCATATAAAAGCAAGAAGTCCTAGTAAAAACACAATGCATGTATATATCAGGTTGAATGCCAGTTGTTAGTTATCGAAGGTCATGTCGATGGTTAATAAGATGACGTCTAGGAAAAATACACACACAATGTTATATTATCAAGTTCATGCATTTTAAGATGTTTATCTAAGACATTTCGTCATTTGGATATACGTTTTAGTATATCGTAAATCAATTGGGAGAAAGTGAGTAAAATTGGTGAACCTGAATTTGACAACTGATATATGAAAAGAAGATGTGGTATGATTGCCAATGAGACAACTCTCCACAAGAGACCAAATGACATAGACATTAACAACTATGGGTCACTGTACGGCCTTTAACAATGTACTAATTGGTTATCAAGGTACCAGGATTATAATTAATACGCCAAACGCACGTTTCGTCTACATATGACTCATCAGTGACGCTTATATCAAAATATTTATAAAGCCAAACAAGTACAAGGTTGAAGAGCATTGAGGATCCAAAATTCCAAAAAGTTGTGCCAAATACGGCTAAGTGATCTATGCCTGGGATAAGAAAATCCTTAGTTTTTCAAAAGTTCAAAGTTTTGTAAACAGGAAAGTTATTAAAAATTACCACATTATGCTAATCCCATACCACGTAGTTAGCTATGAAAGTCCCCGAAATGAAAAATGTAAAACAATTCTAACGAGAAAACTAACGGGCTCATTTATGTACAAAAAATGAACGAAAACAAATTTGTAACAAATCAACAAACGACAACCACTGAAAAGGCCTTTTTTAAAAAACTTTTTTGGATTCGAGCGTCACTGATGAGTCTTTTGTAGACGAAACGTGCGTCTGGCGTATATACAAAATTTAGTCCTGGTATTTATGATGAGTTTATTTACAACCACTGGGTCGATGACACTGCTGGTGGAGATTTATTTCCCCGAGGGTATCACCAGCTCAGTAGTCAGCACTTTTTGTGCTGACATGAATTATCATTGATATGATTATATTTATAAATTAACTGTTTACAAAATTTTGAATTTTTTAAATACTAAGGCTTTTCTACGTCAGGCATAGATTACCCTAGCTGGATTTGGCAAAACTTTTAGGAATTTTGGTGCTCAATGCTCTTCAAATTTCGTACTTTATTTGGCTTTTTTAAAAACTTTTTGGGATTTGCGCGTCACTGATGAGTCTTTTGTAGACGAAACGCGCGTCTGGCGTATATTCAAAATTTAGTCCTGGTATCTATGATGAGTTTATTTACAGGCCCCTGACTTGGGACAGGCACATACATACATAATGTGTTATCGAGATCCCAAACATCCCCTTACCTTGGACAGTGATGTAAACAGTACAACATAAGAACGATCTTTAAAAACACTCGAAAAAGGTTTAACTCATCAGATACATCAACCAAAAACAGAGTGGATGCCACTTTTAACATACTATCATTACCAAAATGCTTAACATGCTTAACGAGAAAATTAACCGCAGTACTTATAATATACCCGTGCACACATGAGCCAACGACGACCTCATATTTGCAGGCCCTTGACTGAAAAAAAGTAACAGAAAGAATGGAACAGGATCAAACATGTCTGTAAGCGGTCAATCCTCCACTTATCCGAACTACGGTGCATCAACCAACAGATAAGAACAACTGTAAAACTCTGTTCAAATGGTTTAACTAAGTACATATTGCTGTGTTATCGAAGTATACATCGTGTCTCATTTTTATATGTATATCGTATCATTATAAAAAAAAAAAAAAAAAAAAAAAAAACAAGATACATAAATTAACAATGCTTATACTTATTCGTAAATATTTTACAGTGAAGGGGCATGTTTACACTTCACTTTAATTAAAATCCTTCTGTTGTTTCTTGTTTTATGCTGGCACTTTTAAAAGAATATTTGATATATTAATTTACAGATTCCAAGGCAACATAAAAAAGTGAAGTCCTTAAAAACTGTCAAATGAAGCACTATCGATTAACGGAACAAGTGAAAACCATCTGTTACATTTCTAATTTGTTGCAGGTATTTCAAACAAAATTGCGGGTTTAACCTCATTTTCCATCTATCTTAACATTCTTCTTGCATGCCAGTTTTTTTTTTATAGTTCAATAGGTTAATGTGACAATGATTGTTTTTCATCTGTCAAAAACATTCGGTAAACTTACATTACAGACATACAACTTTATCTTAAATACGTTAATAAAAGACTGTAGAATATAGTAATAACCTTATAATACTAGTAGGGGCTACGATAAGATTTATGTAAGCCGGGGCACAAAAGACACACCAATTGCGTTAATCTAAATAAGATTGATATACTTGTAAATGGGCATATCATACCAATGAATGAGTCAGAAATCAGTAAATGGAAGGTATCTTATGGAATCATCTAGTTTCAAAGTTGTAATAATTGGAATGAAATAATTCATACCGTTGGTTTTCCCGTTTTTATGGTTTTACACTAGTAATTGTTGGGACCCTTTATAGCTTGCTGTTCGATGTGAGCCAAGGCTCTGTGTTGGAGATCGTACTATTACCGATGATGGTTAAATTTTACAAATTGTAACTTAGATGAAGAGTTGTTTTATTGGCACTCATGTAACATCTTCTTATGTCAATATGCAAAATAAAGTCTATTGTATTAGTTGATAATAATCAATTTGCCATTCAACGTTAACAACAATAAATGTATCAATCAATGTATGAAATAAGTTATTATCTAAAGCAAATACGATACTCACCCAAGTATAAGTTTCATTAGCCATCTTGCATAGCCATGAATTCCACTTTTGTCATCCAATTGTCTATAATTGATGTTCAAACCAAATTTGAAAGCCAACCTCAATGGGAAGAAACCAGCATGTGCAAGTGTATGAGATGATATGATCTCCCTTCCAGCAGCCTGAAGTGGATTAAGGATACAGTAACAACTGACATCAACGTTGTCTACCAGGAGACGCCCACTGTACGTCAATGGAGCATAAATTCCTCTTCCTTCTACCTTATGTATAGACGAAACGATAGCCATGGTTAATGTTTGACGGTCATCATGAGTTGTGAAAAAGCTTAATTCATCTCCTGGTCTAAGATTGGAAGCATGTTGTGGGTTTCGACTCTTTCCTACAAATATAATATGCTCCGGAGTCAGTGTGATCATGCCAAGGTCATGAACAATCTGAAGAAATATAAACTGACCGGTCTTTACTTGATGAATCCATGCAATTACTTCGTCTTGTACAAGTGTCCCATTGTTGTCGATGGTCAGAATCTTGTCACCAACTAAAAGTTCTTTCATACGTTTTAGCTTTCGATTGTGGAGCAATACTAGAGCATCTTCATGGAAACAACCGCCACCAGTGCTATTGGACGTAGCAACTGTATTCCTATTATCAACTGTCGGTTGGGTAAAAATAAATTGACCCTTCAAAGCTAAGTTCATAGCCATCTGAACTTTCGTACCTTTTTCTTGATTTACTTCAGTTACCAGATGGTATAAAGGTAGAAGATCAAGAGAACTCCATAGAGGAACTGGAGAATACTCCAAAGACTCTACCCATGCAATCCAATCGTTTCGATCAATGTTTTCTAAAGATGTTTTATAGGTTTTTCTGTTTCCGCCGCTCCAATTTAAAGATAATGAATGAATGGTGGAAATATCCTTCTTGATGGTACTTTGTTCATCTTCTTTTGAAAAATCTAACGCTGCATCGTTCTGAAGAAAAGACATTTTAATTGCCAAAGCAGTTTGTGCGTCTTCAAAAGTGCTGTGTGCAGACTGCTCCTTCACTACCTTCACCTGACCAGTTAAGGATCCTCCTATGTATGCACCAGTAACGACATACATTCCCCATTTATCAAAAAAAGCTTTCCACCTCGACAGATTACTTTCTTCTTTCAGGTCATAGTCTGCAGGAAGAGCTATGACATCAGCTTTAAAATTGTCAGTGGTTATATACGGTTGCCGTATCTCTACTTGTTGAATTCTGTGTTCTACTGAGAACGATGACTTATCTAGTGTTTGCGTTGCAGAGTTACTGGACACACTGCTTTCATTATACCCACTTCGAAGTTGTAAATTGAAGGATCCGAAATTGACGCCTCCTTCTGTATCTACATGTAACTCTCTTAACCGCTGGCTTACATAATCATTGGTATCTTTTATCGATTCACATTTGATTTCAAACGAGGCACATTCTTTCAGCTTGACATTTGCAGGAAGGCCATATTGAATTTTGTCATTTTCTTGCATAACTAATGGTGAAAATTGAGTTGCTGAATCTTTAAAAATGTTGTAACCTTTTCCTACATGGTAATCAAAACCAGCACTCTGTTCGTAAGATAAACCAAACACTTCTTCTAAAATTTTCTGCATCTCCTTGGTTATTCTGATTGGATACATTTTTGCCATTAAGTCATTCATTGACATGTTCTGCAGATCATCTGTTTTGGAAATACCAAGATCTCGAAATCTTACTTGTAGAATTAATATACCATTATCAAGCGTCTTTATATTTTTCTGCTTTTTGTAATTCTCTAACATACTACCTACCTCTGATGTCGAAACCATTACAACCGACTGGAGCAATATTGTATGCATTGCTTGGGTGTGTTCCGGTTTTACTGCTGAAGCTGGAACAATTTGTCCAGTCAAAACGCTCTTGTCCAAGCCTTTTCTAAAACAAACTGCGATAGCTTCATGCCCTATTTCATCTTTTGCTCTGTTCAATATTCTTTTACACGCTTGGAATAATATCTTTGGCTGTTTGTCACCGTTCGGCAGGAGATACCAATCACCGTCAGGCTCTAGATCATTGTCTTCAGGCATGTTTTCTTGCACCACAATCTCTGGATTAATACCTAGATGAATTTGAACTATAGCTTGAACTTGTGCTTTCTTAAGTTCAACCTTGTCTTCCCACCGTTTTGGGTTTCGAGCAATAGAAGTAGCATGTGTAAGAACTACTACAACATTTGGATTGCGATTATCGATCGCATTGACATTACTGATGCCTTTTAACATCTTCGCAAAATTAGAGCTTTCCCCTTCTATTCTGTTGTCCTGGATGTTCAGTACTATCATTACCAAATTTGGATAACTCTTTCTAATGTGCGGATGAGATTCAAGAAAGTATTTTATAGACATGATATTTTTTGCATCTTGTTCAAGACCATCGGTGTCACAAAACCCAGGAGTATCTATAATAGATAGCTGAAGGTCTGGAATTCTCCATTCAGTTGACTTCATTTGCACTGTATATTCAATTGTTGAACGTGTCTCTGACCGAAGTTCGCTGGTTTCGGCAACATTTGTTTCGAAAAGGTAATTAACTGTGGAACTTTTCCCAGCACCGCTCAAACCAACAAGCAATATGAAAACTTGATTTGGGGATCGTTTCATCTTCATTGCAATATCAGCCATCTTCATAGCAGGGTGACGCTTACCTCTGAGAAATAAATCATGTAATTGTTTTTCATTTACTGGCAACGACATCCACTCATCTTTCCTGAAATGTGATAGTAAAAAATTAAATATTTTCTAAATCGATTCGCCATGTTATTTTGTATCTCAAAAAGTATCGTGTATAATCCATAATTTTACAAATGATTGTTAGGCAACCAACAATAAATCAATCAATCAATTTCATCTACACTAAGGAGTCAAATGGTTCAAAATATCTCTTGTATTGTATGTCATTACTGAACTTTTAAATTTGATTCAAAATAAAACTAAATAATTTAATTTTGGATGTAACGCGTCTTCTGATTGGCTGACGTTATTTTGTTATGAGCCCATAGACATAATTTAGTCATGTGACCGTGACGTTAACAACGTTTTTTCATGGTTTTCTACGGTTTAAAATGGAATTTAGAATTAAATTATAAGAAATGACTGTAATATTTTTTTCTGTCTATTCGAAATAACATAAAAAATGTGGTGCACACTGTTAAATAACCCGCTACGCGCGTTATTCAGTGTGCACCAAATTTTTTATGTTATTTCTTCATAGACAGAAAATATATTACAGTCATTCCTTAAATGAAAAATTAAAATGAATACATGTTTACAAGCTTGCTCAGCTAGAAACTATGATTGAATGATGACGGATACTGTGGATTCATTTATTTTCGTGTGTACCAACTTTTATGGATTTGGGAAAACTTGCATTTTCGTGGATATTTGATTTCGTAGTTTTGTCAAAGTCTGCATACAACCTATGGAAAATTTGCAGTTCGTTGGATATTTGAATTCGTGGTTTACCAGTAAACCGAAAATTGGTATCCAACGAATAATAATGAATCCACAGTATTGTACAATTATTGAGTTGAAGAAAATGAAAAACATAATGATAGTTATCAAAAGTACCAGGATTATAATTTGGAACGCCAGACGTGCGTTTCGTCTACATACGACTCATCAGTGATGCTCATATCAAATAGTTATAATGCCAAACAATACAAAGTTGAAAAGCATAGGGGATCCAAAATTCCAAAAAGTGGTGCCAAATACGGCTAAGGTAATCTATCCTTTGGACAAGAAAATCCTTAGTTTTTTTTCGAAAAATTCAAAGTTTTGTATCAGGAAATTTATAAAAATGATCACATAATTGATATTCATGTCAACACAGAAGTGCTGACTACTGGACTGGTGATACCCTCGGGGACGAAACGTCCACCGCAGTGGCATCGATCCAGTGGTGTAAATAGTTATCAAAAGTACCAGGATTATAATTTAGTACGCCAGACGCGCGTTTCGTCTACATACGACTCATCAGTGACGCTCATATCAAAATAGTTCTAAAGCCAAACAATACAAATGAGTTTGTTCAAGCGATTGCCGTTATCATATATAAATCGTTACTAAAGTGCCCAATTAACATAAATGGAATAATTACAGATAATAGACGAGTTGTGTGTTAAGAAAACTTGATACTCGGAAGGAAAAGCCAGCTATAGTTCACAGGCACTCCATGCTAACCAACCATTTAAACGATTTTTAAACATTTTAAAAGTTTTTTTGATTTGATATAAGTTGTAAACAGACGACACCAGACACACCGGAATCGGGTCAATACCATTAGAGGCCCGTTATTTTAACATAAACATTACAGTAAAGTAGTAATGAAAGTACAAGTACAAATAGAAGAATACTATTAAAACCACATCAAACACATGAAACACTCGTTGAAGTTACGTAAACAAGTTCAAACAATTTATAAGTACTTATACGTTGAGCAACTGATTTCGCATTTTGGCAAATGTGAAAAAATTTGTTTGAACTAGAATTATTTCCATAGATATTTCTGGTGAGTAGTAAGGCTTAAGTAATACACAATAAATCCCTATAGTTATAAAAGTATCTTACTTCTTTTGTTCCATCTTATCAATGCAACTATGTATTCAAAAGCTCTTAAACATTCAGCTTTCTACAAAAACATCAAACATAAAATGATTACTACATAAATAGATTACTTACTTATTACGAAGTTATGTAATACCGTAAATTGGATAATTTTGGCGTCGGCATATTTTGGCGTTTTTTTTTCTAAATGGCATGTGGTTATGTTTGGTGTATGTAATTTTGATGTCTCCAATTTTTAATTTTGAAACAACAGTAGTGAGCAAGATCATTCATATTCGCCTTTATATATATACCCGTTTATTGACAAAATATTTTGAATATCTCAAACGAGAAACAGGACATGGTTAACCTAATGAAGGAATCAGATACGGATGCAATTGCAAATAATTCCGTATATCTTGGTTTACAGCTGCAAGAAGTTATGACATAAAATCGTAAACATTAAAAAAGTAAAATCACAAAAATACTGAACTTAGAGGAAGATCAATTGGGAAAGTCCATAATCACATGGCAAAATCAAATAACAAAACGCATCAAACCACTTTTTAAATAGATTATTTGTTTTTAACACTAATCATATGAAATAAATTTTATTCGTCCCTGCATATCGAATACAGGTTAATTTATTGATCAAGGATTTAAATTTTAATCCTTATGCATCTGGCAGTACATATGTTAATTAATTGAAGATAAAGGATTACACGTAGTTTTGATATTTTATTACAAATCAACGGTCTCTAATCAACAATAGCCTACATATTTATTTCTATTCCTTACAAGTATGTTTCAAAGTACTGATGAATATGTTGCAATAGTTGTTACAAAAATTTCGTTTCACCTCGAACTTGCCACACCGAATACGACTTATTTTCGGGTTTATACTCAAAATAGTGATACCCTCTTGAACGAGACCTCCAAACAGAATATTTGCTTTTAGGAAATTATTGTGTAGGTTTGGTATTGAGGATAATGAAGGCAAGTCTAGTTTTTCATCTTTTGTTGAAATCCAAAGGAACATAAAAGCAAAATTTGATCTTTTTTAAGTAAAAGAGGGACGAAAGATACAAGAGAGACAGTCAAACTCATAGATCGAAAATAAACTGACAACACCATGACCAAAAATAAAAAGACAAACAGATAATAGTACAGAAGACCCAACATAGAAAACTAAAGACCCGACTAAAAACTGTGGTGATCTCTGGTGCTCTGGAAGGGTAAGCATAACCTGCTTAAGTAAGAAACGTAGGAGTAAAATGTTGGGTTTTAGAGTTTATTGCCAACACGTTATCCTTTCTTCGTCGGATACTCTAGTGTGATTTGCAAACAAAACCATTTATGCTTTCGGCTGTGTCTGCCGGGATAATACAAATTTTGATGTAAAGGTAGGACAAGTGCTTCTGATTATATACGATTAAAGAACTTGCACAGCTGCAATCGTGACATTGTCGATTTTAAATTTCTACAACATATTTTGGCAGTTGAAAAAAAATTGCGGTTTGATTTGGTGTAATATATGATTTTACGATTTAGCAGGTAATTTGAGACGGGTCTAGATCACTCATCTGCTGATATGGCACCTGCTGATTTTGCACCATTAACCTGCCAATTTTACCCCTACGTAGAACAACTAAAGTTGCTTCCCTTTGTACACTAACGGGTTGTAAATTAAAAATTAATGCCATGTTACTTTATTAATTAAGTTAAATAACAGCTAGCATTAGTTATGTAAGATTGCAGGAAAGAATGATTTAAATGGTTTGTAAAATTTGAATTTACTTTTAAGAGTTTTGTCTTTTTTATAGTACATAAAATATTGATTTGGGAAACAATAAATTGTATTAATCTTGCAACGATAAAAAAACAAGTGAAATGAAATTATTTAAACTAAAAGGAGAAAATAGGTTATTTTTTTCTTAAAATTTTATTGTTTGGACACCACTAAAAGAAGTTTGCCACACAATTAATATAATTTTATCTATGATTTTATAATGAATGCAAAACGATGATTTGAGTAATTTACAAGATGTAAAAAGGGGGAGGATAGTCATTCTAAAATTTGACTTCGTTCACAGTGAACATGTTTATCATGATAAATGTAGGGTATCCTTACACTTTCAATGTAATCATGGTGTAAATGTATTTTATAATTTGTATCAATACATAATCATTATGCATTTTATTCACATATATTTTTATAGAGGAGCCTTGATATCACTAGTGTTAATTTGCCTTATCTTTTTTTTCTTGTGTTCCAAGATTTGCTTTTTTAATTAGTAATTACTCATTTTTTCAATTATTCAACATAAACTGACTCTCAGTTTCGCTGTGGTGTTGTCCCAATACGGGTGGAGACAGGACGCTACGAGAGTCTTCCAATAGATCAAAGAACTTATTTTGTTTGTGACTATATAATTGAAACGGAGGAGCATGTATTGACTGTATGTCCGTTGTACGACGATCGTAGAGACAAACTGTATAAGATTTTAAACTTTGAAAACGAAAATTTTAGTCTATTGCCGAATTCCTTGAAAATTTCATTTATGTTAGCGAGTGAAAATATTAATGTGATACAAAAATGTGTCAAAACCTGCAAACTTATTTTAGATCGTAGAAGACGGGGTTTTATACCTATAATTGATGTAAATATGTTTTAATATTTAACTTTTGTTTTATAATAGCTTTTTGGAAATTTGTAAATACTATAGTTCCTTTTTAATCCGTCTCTCATAATTCTTTTTAGAATGGCATTAATAATTTTAAGGTTTCCTTTTATAATGTGAATTGTGTTTACTATATTATTGATGGTGAGACGTTAATAAATTATTATTGTAATAATGTATTGTATACCCCCACAACACTAGCAGAAGAAGTATATTTAATTTACACTGATACAGTTATATCAAATTAATTGATTGTGGTTTGTTTTACGTTCAGCATCAAATATTTCATGCATGCTCATGATGATATCAAATCAATAATCATTAATTCAACCGGAAGGTCTTTAATCGAAATCAATGTCGACAAATTTGAAATTACACTGGAAAATGAGGGTATATTTGATAAAGAAATTGAAATTTAGCCTTGCAACAGCCCACCTCCAGACCCTGCAAGGAGAAGTTCTTCCAAGGGCTATTAACGTACAGAGAGCCTGGCTCTTTATCTCATCACGAGACAAAGGATGCAAAATCTCCTTTCTGACTAGACGTGGCTGCGTATTTATTCATCCAAAGAACGCCCAACATTCTTAGGGACTTTACTGTCGGTTCAAAGACAAAAGTGATCATATTTCTGCAGTTCCTGAGTCACTTTTGGGGTTTAACACAAATATAATCATTCTTTAAAATATTAAAAGGGATCTTACGGGACTTTGCTCTTATATCAGAATAACTTCAAATACAAACACAAATACTTTATTGGCACAAACACAATTACAATAATTGGTTTAAAAGAAGCCAAATTCACATTTCTATATACCAGATATTTATGTAGATAAGAACTTGTCACTTTCAGGACTTTTAAAGAATTACTATTAATGCAGCTTTTAATATTAAGCTGATTTTCTCAACAACATGTAGGAAGTATATTTGATATAATAGTTTTAAATTTTATTCTGTAGTTAAATTATTTTTTTTCACATTTCAGTAAAAAGTGATTTTTATCTTCTACCTCACCCGATTTACATACATTACAAACTCGTTCATCGGTGCATGGGTAAACCTAAATGTCGCCCTTTCAATAGCAAGATTATGTGCACTTAATCTTATTTTACACAGAGATGACCTTTCTAATTAATTACTTAGAACATCAACATAAAAACTACGCTGACTTGAATTATGAAATTGTTGATAAAGTGTTAGTTTGGATAAATCGTGCATTTTTGATGATTAATCCTGTGTGCACTGATCAATTAATCGTTGTTTAATACTTGTTTAACATTGTTAAATATAGACAACTTCCCCAGCTAGGTTTGAAAATCCTAGATTGTTTAAAATAGAATACATTTATTTGTGCACGGGTTCTTTTTTTTCAGTTGCCAGAAAAATTTGGATACAAGTGTGTGTTTTAAGACCTAAACATATGTTAAAAAAACTTAATAAATAAAATGAGATTTTTTACCACAACGGTAGCGTGCAAAGTTCGGCTCTACAATAAAGCAGCATTAATTGCTTTGCCATGAACACCTAGAATTTCTTTTATGATTTCATATGGATTTTTTCCAAAATGGAATTGTCTCCCGAATTATCAAAAACACCACAAATCTCACTACAATACAGCAATATCGGACTTACTAATGAATCACATAATTTTTCTAAAAGTTTACAAGGATTATCCCATCAAATTGTTTTCTTAATCTTAAAACATGCTTTCCTAGCTTTTTCCATTGGTAAGGATAACGCTAAATTTAAGTTTCCATTACACTTTAACATTATTCCCAAGTAACAATATTAAATTGGGATAAAAGATGACACCATGATGTAGATGTGGTTAAATATTTTCTGCACAAGACATGATGAATATTTTGTAAAATTATACTAAATTCTTTCGGTATTTTTTTGTGAAAGATGAACCATATATATATAAAGTGTCTCTTTTGGCCCTTTCTTTACTTCTAACTTCATCGACTGATATGACTTCTTCCTATAAACAATTCTGAAAGTGTCTCTATTGATCCTTTCTTTATTTATAACATCACCTGCTGATATGACCCCTTCATAAAGACACCATAGAAAGTGTCCCTGTGGACCCTTTCTTTATTTATCACATCATCTTTTCATATGATCCCTTCGCGAAGACACCAAAGACAGTGTCTCTATTGACCCTTTATTTACTTAAAACATCACCTGCTGACATGATCCCTTCCTAAAGACACCATAGAAAGTGCCTCTATTGATCCATTCTTTACTTATAACATTACCTGCTGATATGACCCCTTCATATAGACACCATAGAAAGTGTCTATTGATCCTTTCTTTGCTTATAACATCACCTGCTGATATGACACCTTCCTATAGACACCATAGAAAGTGTCTCTATTGATCCATTCTTTACTTATAACATTACCTGCTGATATGACCCCTTCATATAGACACCATAGAAAGTGTCTATTGATCCTTTCTTTGCTTATAACATCACCTGCCGATATGACACCTTCCTATAGACACCATAGAAAGTGTCTCTATTGATCCTTTCTTTACTTATAACATCACCTGCTGATATGACTCCTCCATAAAAACAGCATAGAAAGTGTCTCTATTGATCCTTTCTTTATTTATAACATCACCTGCTGATGTGACCCCTTCCTATAGACATTATAGAAAGTGTCTCTATTGATCCTTTCTTTATCATATCAGGAGGTGATGTTATAAGTAAAGAAAGGATCATAATAATAGAGACACTGTCTATGATGTCTATATCGAGGGGGCATATCAGCAGGTGGTGTTATAAGTAAACAATGAATCAATAGAGACACTTTCTATGGTGTCTATAGGAAGGTGTCATATCAGCAGGTAATGTTATAAGTAAAGAAAGGGTCAATAGAGACACTTCCTATGATGTCTATAGGAAGGGGTCATATCAGCAGGTGATGTTATAAACAAAGAAAGGATCAATAGGGACACTTTCTATGATGTCTATATGATGAAGGGGTTATATCAGCAGGTGATGTTATAAGCACAGAAAGGATCAATAGAGACACTTTCTATGATGTCTATATGAAGGGGTCATATCAGCAGGTGATGTTATAAGTAAAGAAAGGATCAATGGAGACACTTTCTATGATGTCTATATCGAGGGGTCATATCAGCAGGTGATGTTATAAGTAAAGAAAGGATCAATAGAGACATTTTCTATGATGTCTATAGGAAGGGGTCATATCAGCAGGTGATGTTATAATTAAAGAAAGGATCAATAGAGACACTTTCTATAATGTCTATATCGAGGGGTCATATCAGCAGGTGATGTTATAAGTAAAGAAAGGATCAATAGAGACACTTTCTATGGTGTCTTTAGGAAGGTGTCATATCAGCAGGTGATGTTATAAGTAAAGAAAGGATCAATAGAGACACTTTCTATGAAGGTAAATCCTGAAAAGCGATTCTGACGCAAGAAATAATTAAGCGGGTTGTTTTCAATTATTTTATACAAGTTCGAGTTTGCTCATTTATACTGTAATATTAGAAAAGCTTAGAGGAAACATATTTATTATATTTTGAAAGTTTTTTTCACTTTTCTCCTGGTTCATGATATTTTTTGCCGGAAACCATGCGTATAGTTTCTATTGCAATGACTTCAAAAAAAGTATAGCCATCTTGTCCCGACTTCCTGCCGAGAGATATCGAGTGGCCCATAGACACAATAAAAACTCGCCGATATATAAGCGAGAACCCCTCAAAGAAAACTTGCGAATAAGTAAGCGTGGTTCACGCAAAAATATTAAGACTAAGTACTCGCAATTATAATATGTTTTTTTTTTCCAAATACTTAAACTGAATACTATAAACGTTCTTTGTTTGATATATATCTGGAAGCATTTTGTTTAATAATTAGCTTAAAATTGAAAGCAATGTAACGTAATTGAATTTTAAAAAAAAATATACTGAAGAATTTTATTTTGTTCTTGTCTGTTATATAATTAAAGTACTGAAGTACTGAACATCGGATGACTGCATGTTAAAAAAAATCACATCTCTATACCTGAAAGCGAGGTTGAAAACCAGATATATTTTTTTGGAGACAAGTTCGAGAAATAAATGACAGGGAATTCAACCTCATCGTAATACGTATTATATTGTAGTGATACAAATCAGTATACTCTGGTTTGTTGTTATATATTAAATTTATATTTGTATATCATAGTTATTATCATGTATATAAAACTTTCATCCATTTGTATATCCTTCTATTCTACTATACTAATCATAGTGCAGTGCAAGTGCATGGTGGACACTCTTCTGTAATAATTCGATTTTCTAATAGATTGGATTTGAGTAGGCATTCATATTTTTCCTCAAAACGTTCAATGTCCCATACAGAGTTATCGAGAGCAAGGACCGATAACTCTGCATGGGAGATTGCAAACGTTCTTGAGATATTCTTCCGCATGCGTTAACACACTTTTTCTGTGCGTGTGCATAGATATTAAAGATTTGTTACTTGTATATATATTTCTAACGACACAATATTTTCATATTCTTAATTTATGTTCTAAAAAAGTATTTTTTGGAGTATCCATTAAAAAAGTGAAATTAAAACAAGCGATAGGGAATGTTATTTTGCACTTGATAATGTCCGCGTATTTTTCATGTTTAATAGATCGGTTACAATCCCAACACGAAAGTTACGTAATGAAAATCTAGGCGACATCAATACACTGGAACGCCATCACGGTTATCCAATGTAAAAATTATAACAACACGTTATAAATGTATTTGCCTCCAAGCGCATTTTATTAACTCACCGGGGCCCTTCGGGCTCCAAAGGTCCCAATGTGAGCTTATTTCATTACTTTGCATCCGTCGTCGTAAACTTTAAAAAAATCATCTCCTCTGAAACTACTGGGCCAAATACTTTCAAACTTTAACTAAAATGTTCCTTAGGGTATCTTGTTTATATAGTTTATCCGAAGTTTTGATCCATCGACAAACATGGCCGCAATGGCTAAAAATAGAACATAAGGTGAAATGCAGTTTTTGGCTTATATCTCAAAAACTAAAGCTTTTAGAGCAAATCTGACAAGGGTAAAATTGTTAAATTGGTCAAGATCTATCAGCCCATGAATTTTCAGACGAATCGAACAACCCTTTAATGAAATTTTGCTGTTCTTTGTTGTTTTCTTGACTATTATTATAGATATATATTAACTGTAAACAGCAATTATGTTCAGCAAAGTAAAATCTACAAAAAAGTTAAATGACCAATATTTTCAAATGACCCCTTAAGGACTTATTGTCCTTTAAAGACAAGTTTACAAAATTTGTTCATCAGGTTTGCTCACATTTAAAAATCTTCTGCTCTGAAACTATTGTGCCTAATGCTTCTTAACTTTAAAATATAAAAAAGAAGATGTGGTATGATTGCCAATGAATGAGACAACTGTCCACAAGAGACCAAAAAAACACAGAAATTAACAACTATGGGTCACCGTACGGCCTTCAACAATGAGCAAAGCCCATACCGTATAGTCAGCTATAAAAGGCCCCAATATGACAATGTAAAACAATTTCAAACGAGAAAACTAACGGCCTTATTTATATAAAAAATGAACGAAAAACAAACATGTAACACATAAACAAACAACAACCACTGAATTACAGGCTCCTGACTTGGGACAGGCAGATACATAAATCATGAATGTGCCGGGCCGGGGTTTAACATGTTAGTGGGATCCCAACCCTCCCCTAACCTGGGACAGTGGTGTAACAGTACAACACATAAGAACGAACTATAAAAATCAGTTGAAAAAGGCTTTACTCCTCAGATGGGAAAAAATATAAGTGGATGTGGAAAGAATGTTACTTTAGTAATTTAGTTGATGAATTGTGTCTGAATATTTAGATCCATCAACAAACATGGCCACCAGGGCTAAAAATAGAACATACGTACGAGTCAAATGCAGTTTTTGGCTTATATCTCAGAAACTAATGCATCTAGAACAAATCTGACATGGGGTAAATATGTTTTGTACGTTAAGATTTATCAGCCCTGAAATTTTCAGACAAACCGAACGCTCAATGTTGGGTTGCTGCCACCTAATTGGTTATTTTAAGGAAATTTTGCAGTTTTTGGTTATTATCGTGAATATTATTGAAGGTAAAGATAAACTGTAAACAACAAAAATGTTCAGCAAAATAAGATCTACAAAAAAATTTGACCACTTAAGGAGTTATTGTACTTTAAGGACAGTTTTTCACAAGTTGTATATGTTTTTTAAATCTTCTCAAATGAATCTAGTATACATTTTGTATTTTATTTCCTTGTACGTCAAGAAACATAGACACTATGGCTGAAATGGAACATATGGGTACAATGCATTTATTAATTTGCTTTTGAAGAAAATATGATAGATGCAATGAACATTTAAATGGCATTTTAAGCCACTCATTAATATATATTGAAAAGCAAAAATATTCATTAATGAAAGATTTAAGCCAAAAAATAACATGAGCGATTCAGGCTCTTGAGAGCTTCTTGTTTATTTAATGTGTAAGAACTGAACAAATTGAAAAGATATACGACCAAAGGTATAGGTGCTTGAGGACATGCAGGATCCTATCTTGAGCCCCATAGTCCCTTCCTTTTTTTTATGAATCCCCGATTTCTATTTGAGACCATTAACGTTCGTCGATCATGCGATTCACTATAGTCTGTTCGACTTTTCTTATTAAAACAAATTTTAAATATGTTTGATAAACGTCAATAACCTGAGACATATAATATGTCTCTGATTAGACAATAATCCAACAACAAAAACAAATCTACATACGTCCTAAAAATATAGAAATTCGCCTCGATTCTAGTTAGGTTGTGGAGTAATTCATTTTTGGGGAAATGTTTTTTGTTATCATATCAGTGCTTCTTTTTTAATGCTTCTTATTATGATTAGTGAAGTGGTGTATCTTGTGTTTTTCTGAATTGGTGATTTTTCTTGCTTAATGAAAAGAAAACGTAAAAAAATCCCGATGGGAAAAAAAGTATCGACAACAACCAATACAAAAATATTGGAACGATACATAGAAACTTGGATACACTTTATTTTTATGTAAAAAATGACCAAACCCCACACTTTACAAAGTCTTTATCGTCTGATTACAATCCTGACGAACATTGTTGGTATTAACGTCAGAAAAGCATTATCATATATGCTCTACTAGACTTTGATAATAATAAATACAAATTCAAAGTTGATGTGATAAAACTGGTGGAAAATCTGGATCCTACATGGATATACGATTCGAACAATGCTCTTTTCAAGTTAGCTGTAGTCAAGTCCTACGGTGTCTCAAAATTAAATTGTCCACAGAGCTTTGAATGTAACGCGCTTAATTCTTCTCTGAAAATTCAATCTTTTAGTCGTGGATTATTAAACCCCCGCTTTAAAAAAAAAGGGGGGGGTATACTGTTTTACCTCTGTCTGTCAGTCCGTCAGTCCGTCAGTCAGTCCATCCGTCCCATGAATATTTTTCGTCGCATTTTTCTCAGGAACTACAATACAAGGATTTCTGAAATTTGGTTTCAGGGTTTATCTAAGTCAGCTATACCGTGTGATGCGTTTTCAGATTGATCACTTGACAACTTCCTATTTACCGAACACTTGTATGATTTTACACATGATAGCCAAGTTGAAAATTTTCGTCACATTTTTCTCAGGAACTACAATACAAGGATTTCTGAAATTTGGTTTCAGGATTTATATAAGTCAGCTATACCGTGTGATGCGTTTTCAGATTCATCACTCGACAACTTCCTGTTTACCGAACACTTGCATATGTTTACACTGAACAGAAGCTCGCAGTTTCGCTTGTTTTTTTGTTTTTTTTATAATAGAAAGAATTGAAAATATCGTCACTCATTCAGCAAGCTGTTTTACTATAATTGAAAACAAATAAGATGCAAAAGATATCATAGGGATATTCAAACTAACAAGTCGAAAATAAACTGACAACACCGTGGAAAAAGAAAAAATGACCAACAAACAAAAGTACACAAAAAACACACATATAAAACTTAAGACTGATCAACACGAACCCCACAAAAAACTGAAGTTGTTCCGTATTTAGAGGACATTTCTTTCTAACAAAAACGATAAAAACGGTTCAGCGAGCACACGTTTATATCCTTTGTTTCTAACATACGTTTGCAAAGTTTGCATAAACTTTGACAAACTATAAATTCGCGAAAAATGCGTCTACAGTTTCACTGTTGACAAGCGGATGATGGTAACTGTAGTTTTTGTCTGAATAGAACTTATCACCCAGTTAGTAAAATTGTATACGATACCGTGAAAAAAACCCTTACAAGTGTTATTTCTAAGTGGTCTTGATTTATTTTCGATTGTCTTCTTATTAGAATATTTGTGGATATCCAAGTGTGTATTTGTTGAACAATCTAGCTTTAGAGGCAGTTATTTCATTGTGCTTTAAATTCAAATAGAAAAAAAAATGCTCCTGCTCTATCTATATGTTCATTATATTTTATCCCATTATTCTCTTATTTCCCCCCAATATTATTATCTATTAATTTTGGTCCATTCTGTCTTCTATTTCCATTATTTTCTGTTATATCAACAACCCATCCAGACCTTCATGCATGTGTATGACAGGCACCATTGTTTGTCTAATTAGAACGAGGTTTACATTTTTGTCTTTAAGTTGTTGTTTACACATATTATTCTCTATTGTTATCCTATTGTTTTTTATTCCCTTTTTTGTGTCCATTCTGTTGTCTTTGTCTATTATTCTCTAATATATATAAGCATCCCATCCAGAACTTCATTCATATATATGACAGGTCAGGCATCGTTATTGGCGAGTTATTTCAAAAATATTAAGAACGAAAATTAAATCTTATTCTTTAAGCTTATAGTTTACATATTATTTAAATCTAAAGGAGATACTACAAAGCCAATTAAAAAATACTTACATTTTCAAAGTATTTATTCAAATAAATTCCGACAAAACAATTTAAATTATTTTAAAATGAGAAGAAAATAGTTGTTAATTAGATCTGTTTGTGAAAATACACATTTGTGGATATATGTTATTAAGTTTAAAAATGGTTGTGGAAGAACACAATGTTTTTTTTGGCAATTAGTTAAATTATATCAATAATAGTTTTTCTCTGAAAAATTAAGACACTGTGCAAAGGGAGGCAAATCAAATTTTCCCAAAAAGGTGCCGTATCGCCAGCTGATGGTGCTATATCAGCAGGTGCTCAATCAGCAGGTGAGTGATCTAGACCTTACTGGGTAATTTAGTAGTTATCAAAGGTACAATGATTATAATTTAGTACGCCAGACGCGCGTTTCGTCTACATAAGACTCATCAGTGACGCTCATATCAAAATATTTATAAAACCAAACAAGTACAAAATTGAAGAGCGTTGAGGATCCAAAATTCCGAAAATTTGTTTAGATATCACTAGATTACAGCCGAAGGAAATGGCTTAAGCGGGTGCTATCGTGTCCTTCATTTTGAAAACTCTGTGATCGATAACATTCAAACTTATAGTGTGATTTTGTATGGATAGCAAATTCTCAAAATTATTTGGACAAAGAAATAAATTTTGAAAATGAAATAACAAACAACAACCATTAACGAATGTACCGATTTGCGACAGGTACATGCATGTTGCGATTTAATCTAGTACTTATGGTCCCCTTTCAATCAATATAATAACAAAATATACGATAAAAAATAAATGAGTGATACAAGTACAGGAAAATACAAGACCTTGAAACACTAGAATAATAGGAAAACAAAACCACAAGTACCAGGTTATCATATAACACAATACTGTAATCAAACAATGCCTGCACATCCGTAAGCGAAGTGCATGAGTACCTTATGAAAATAACACTTTATGAATTAGTTTATTTGTGCTTTCGTTTGAGGTACTTTCTGTTATATAGTGTGACTGTTATAGCATGACATTCGTAGTAAGTCGTAGTCTTTTGAATTTCGCTGACTTATGAGGAATAACAAAATAGTGTTAGATATCTAAATGGTTCTGAATCAAAACACCCAACCACAAAAACGATTAGACCGTTGGTTTTCCCGTTGAATGGTTT